>JABFPM010001546.1:0-19817 GCA_022817325.1 Idris sp. 1 HC-2018
TGTACAGGGTGGAGCCGACCTCCCCTAACCGGCAATCGCAACAACCGCACTTTAGACAATCCTCGTGCCAGTAAAGGTCCAGCGCCTTCAGCAGATACCTGCAAAAGCCAGAGACGATTCATTATAATCCAAAGGGGACGCAAATTGGATAGTAACTTTTAGCGGAATGGTTATTTCTTGAAAGGAAAATTTTCCTGCACGACGATGTAAAATGTTTATCAGACTGTTGATTGAAATAAGTATACATTTGTTTTGTAAAATAGAACGTAATTTTAAATGATTTTGTTGTTGTAAAAAACTTAAGAATAACAATTTTAAAAAGTAAGTTTTTGTTCTTGAGAAGCTTAAGAAGAATGAATTTAACAAAATAGAAATTCTAATTGGTTTGTAAATAATCACCTTTCTGTAATTGATTTCCCACAACCTGCGCACTCTTGCTGAGTGGAGCCATTTTTATTCGTCTCCGATTTACTCACATCCATCGTCATCGTGATTTAAACTATCAAGCTGAGCCACCTGCAAATTAAAAGACAATGTTTTAGATTATTTTAAGCTTATGGAAGAGAATTTTTTTTACTTTTATGTATGTTTAAAAATATTTGTAAACTTAATTTTGGAAACTCACTTCAAATAATTAAAGAAACTTGTTTAAATAAAATAACTTGCATTAAATGCAAACACTTATTCTAAATATAAAGTGCCTTTGTCCTTTATTGTAATCTTATTAGTTTATTTCTTAAGTCATTATGCTAATGGTTGCTAATGTCACAACAACTGGTACCAGCATTTCTAAATACACAAGTGTAGTTTATAAATATATCCTACATTAAAACCGTGTGTTTCATTATATTCTTAATACATTAGTATATTTTCAAATGTTATTTCTGTACTCAAACTAAAAGCTGACATTTCATAGACCATTTGCAAAAAGTTTAAATACAAAGTTTTTTTTTTGTTTAAATAAACTTTCGTAAGTAACCTAAATTATTTGCAAACAAGAATTTAGGAACTCAATATGCATCTATTTTGTTGAAAAATACAAATTATGTTGATGCTAAAATTGCAACGGGACCTTTTTTTCTCCAGGTATAAATGGTGCAAAAGGAAAAAGAGGTCGACTTTGGTGTGGACGATCGCAGAGGTCGCTGTATATACGCGGCTTAATTAATTAGTCGGATACTTTGAGTAACAATCCATTAATACATACAAACATCCCTGCAGCTTTATGCTGCTAATTGGCCTTCTCGGAGCCGGGAGACTCGCGCCAGTTGTAAGCGCCCACTTGGCCCTCCCTGCTGCTCCCTCAGCCGCGCTTTTTCAATCCGCGCACTCGATTACTGCCAGCAGAAATAATGTCTCTCTCTTGCCACCGCGAATGCACTTTATTAAACTCAGGACTGGGGCGTGCCAAACGAAAACCCGCTGGTGATTCATCAACGAGTCATTTACGTTGAATAAACATGTGCAATTGGGACACTTTTATAAAAAAAAATTTTATTCTTTTTGTACGTTTAATTTGATTCTGGAAGAGTGTCGATTTTCAACATTTGGGGCGCACAGTTTAATAAAAATGTCAAATATAAAGTAGCCGGCGGCTCTGGACATGTAAGAGATAAATAAATGCAAAAGAAAGGAAGGAGACGAAGTGAACCCCTGGTTGTATTGTATATAAACGAATGGCATCAATATAATATTACGAGGCGGATGTGAGGGGCTCGTGCAAGTTCAAGTCGATGAGAATAAAGAATGAGCAGAGGCAAAACACTGGTCAATGTATGTTTTTTTCGGCTTAAATGTTGTGCATCCCGTGCTTTATGATGCAATGTCATTTATTATGGCCGATGTCTGAATCTTTCAGTATCGATGGTCAACCATGTCCGAGAGAAGGCAAATGAAATTCGGTTGGGGACGCGAATTGAAAAGATACACCATTAAAGATAATTTTTTCTGATACAAAAGTTGGCTTTATTGTGTACGTAATCTGGGCAACTTATGTAGATCAAAATGGTGACTTTTTTTATTTGAAAAAGTTAGTGCTCATTTTTATACTTTTAATAGGAAAGTTTAATAGGAAGCATATTTAAAGTGTCCATTGTAACATTAACTTTCTAATTTCTGAAATTATTCAAGCAAACGAATATTATAAGATATTGAAATTGAATTAAATCTAGCTAAGAGGGATGGTATACTTAGAATGTTTGATTACATTTTGCCGGATCAGATCTGATCAGATTAGCTATGAAGATAATAGAAATAATTTAGAGAGATTTTTAGCTAAATCACAAAAAATGATAATCTTATTTAATACAAAAAATCCATTATCAAAAAATCCATTATCCACACTTAACGTGACAAGGCGCCAGGAGAAATTCAACCCCAAAAATAGATTCATTTGAATCTAATCATCTAAACCATCTAGGATTTCAATTTTAATTTACTCATCACTCATTCAAGAGTTAACAAGAATGATAAATCACAATTCATTGATAAAATTCAACCAAACTTATCTCAGACTAAAACAAACTTCACTCCAATTAGGATTTATAGAATACCTCCCTAATTAGGACCCAAATACGATTTCAATAAAAAAATGTTCGTTTCCAACGAGACACTAAAATTGTTTGCTGAATTGTTCTAAGAGGCCAACTATTTTGATCATCTATCAACTTTTAACGAGACCAATTTATTTAGTATGTGATATTTTCTCGACGAAAAAAAAATTGATTCATGCACAGATAAGCGAAGAAGAAGCGTGATACTCGTAATATTTTAGGAGTTTAATAATGATCCCGCGGGCCGTGAGTCATTATACCGCAGCCACGGAGAGGCTGCTAATTAGTCATTAACGAAGGAAAAAGACACCTTGAGCAAAAGGGAACGCTCTCGCGTATCTACAGGACAGCAACCCTATCAGACGGTGGTTATGAGGCTCGAGCAAACAGGGTAGTCCGCGTCTAATTGGACCCCAGCGACGTAAGTTCAACTAATTGAGACCAGACCATGTAATTCAGGCTGCGCCAACACGAAATCCGCTATTTTACGGAATATCCCGGCAGCAGCGTAGCCCCGGTGCATATTGCACACACTGATTGCAACAACTTTCCGAACAATCGATCAATGTCACGCCGGCTTGTGCTTGATTATTTGCGGCCGAGTACTTTTGCGTCTCAATTATTTCACGTCATTAAGGGGATCGAGTCAGCGCGGCCGCAAGTTTTGGCTTTATTGATCGCAAAGCCTTTGAATCCACTGTCCGAACACTGCTAATTGGTTACACTGTACTACAAAACTGAGAAACGTAAGAAACAACTTTTATTATTGATTTCAACTTCTTTTTAAATTGCCTAATTATATTTTTGTATTAGGCATGCCGTTTTACATCAGATAACGTGTAAAAATCTCTCTCAAAAAAGAGAATTTTTTCTTAATTTGTTAATAAATGTTTATTTTTGTCCCAAATAAACCAATAAAGAGTACGGCTAAAATGATACACATATGGTCCCTATATGGATTTCTATCTATTTATAATAATTCTAACAGAAGTCGGCAAGAATTTTTCTTAGAAAGATTTTGACCTCACTTTTTGTAGCTCAATGTTGTTGGGGGAACTAAAATTGTTAGTGGATTTTTTTAACTAAAAATATTTAAATTTAAAATTGTTTTATTATTACAACTGGTTTCTATTTCAACTATTTAACATGATCAAATAACTATTTTCAGTTTCAGATTCCGGCTTTTTTGAAACTCTTTGAGAATAAGAATAAGGGTTTTGGTCGTAGAAACGACAACGAAGCGAACAAGTCCGTCTTTTCAGGAAGCTTGTTAAGCGTCGGCGAATTCACTATCTTCTAATTGACGATATAATGATCCTGACGGATGGAACCACGTGATCCTGAAGGACTCACTCGAGTACCCTCCTACGTGACGCCGTCTGACTGCTTGTCTTCCCTTGTTAGAGATGAAATTAAAATTTGGCGCTGCACGTTCCCCCACTTACGTCCTGACATCCCGACTGTGCTCGTTACGCACGATCCAGCATTTTAATAAACCACACCAGAGACAAGGATACACGGCCACTTTTTAATCAGTATTGACCGATATTACATTATTCATGATTATATATATGTATTTTATAAAGACTAATTATGGCTTGGTAATTTAAGGATTAATTAAGTTAATTGAGAGTACATTTTTTATTTTAATATCTTTATAGGTTATTCGAAAAAATTGATGTTTTAATATTATTAAGAGCTTCTTTATGACAATCGGTTTTACATTATTTATTTGTTAAAAGTTTAAAAGCAAAATACTTTTTTTTCCTAAAATTCATTAATTCAAATCAATTTGAACAAGTATTATTTGAAAAAAAAATTTAAATAAATTATTTCTTAAGATATAGTTTTAACTTGGATACGAAGAAATGTTAATTTGCAATCCTCAAAATTCTAATGAATTTATCCATTTAAATATTTTTAATCACACTAAATAACGTTTTATTAGATATTTTTCGAATTTTTTTAATTTGCATTTTGTAAATTTGTAACATTAATTACGAGTTTTAATTAAAAGCAGAGCATATTTATTTTTGGGAAAAAAAATCAAATTCATTTAGTTGTGAAAATAGAATTACAAAATTAAGTTCAACCTTTTTTAATGAAATCAAACCTATAATAAGATCAAATTCATTAACACAAAAACAAAAATTACATTCAACTTTACATACGCGTATCAATTACAATTTTCAATCGAAAATTGTCATCTCTCACATAACTTTATTCAAAAAGCTGTTCAATGTACATTTAAAACATGTGGTTATACTGCGAAAACACAATTTATTTCTATTTCTGATCAAATTCAATTTTGCGTAAATTGCTTTCGAGTGCTATAGAGAAAAAAGAAAAACTTTTTCTTATATCCATGAACTTTAATTTCATTTAAAAATTAATGCAAATTTAAAAATATATTAAAAAATGAAGAAGTATATATTGCATTTACTAATTAAGCGCGAGCTCATCGTTGATTCGCGAAGCAATTACAAAGCACAAAAATTCAATCTTATTTGTTGGTTAAGCTTACTAACGACTTTTCTTTTTCGGCCCGGAGAACATGATTCCTTCATTCGGGATCTAATTAACGACAAGAGCGAACGAAACTCTTCAAGGGGAGCAGTAGCGCGGAATAAATACAAGAGCCAAATCAAAATTAGCTACAGATTCATGTATACACGATCGATCCATTGTAGAAAAGATCCTACTAATTAGTAAGGACATCGCGTCTCGAAGATGCCAACATTTACGACTTATTCGGGGCCAAAACGATAGAGGGAAAAGCAATTCAATGCGGCCTTATTTTTATTCGTGCAATATCCACGCTGCTAAATCAGATCGCGAAATAAAATATAAAATTGTACGGGCGGGCTTTCGAGATACCGGATGGTCATTGAAAATTGGAAAATACTTTGGGTTATAAATTAAATCGGACAACGGTGTGATAGTGCCTCGCACAGTGGCGCTCAAATTCAAATGAATTACGGAATCTCAAACGAAAATCATTTTCAGTTTCATAATTTCAACTATTTTTCCACACTTTGATTGGCAATAAACGACATTTATTTCTGATTTACTATTCGTACTTTGTTCATATTCTTCGTATGTTATGTAAAACTTTTCATTATTTTTTTTTTTTTATTGCAATAGAAGAATTTTTTAATAACTTATGCAATTGTTGTGGTGTAAAAAAACACAAAAAGAAGAATATGTTTTAAGTGATTATATTCATATACTTGTTTTGAAATTGATATTTTTAAATTATACTGTAATTAATTGGAATACATTAAATTACTTTTTTTACTTTACAATTTGCTTTATTAATATATTCATCATCGTCATTTGATATCGTTTCGCAGTTTTAATTAAAAGCTTTATATATATTTTATTATAAGTACTCTCATAAATATTTATTTCAACGAGTGATCATAGAATTTCAATTTTTTAATTGAGTTAATTCCATGTTATTTTATTAAATTATCATTATAATATGAATTTCTACTTTTATATTCGCAATTAATGAATTAAACTGTTTCAAATATATAATTCTCGGTAAAAATTAACTCTTAACAATTCACTTTTTTCAGCATCACGTATCATTATTAAATTCAATATATGAGTAATTACATTTATTAAAAAATGTTTTAAAAGAATTTTTCCTTTCAAACCACACATTATTTCTAAACACAATTCAATTATCTGACATTTTTTATCTTTGTCAGTTTTTTTTGTTTCCAAATACGAAACCTTGAGTATCGAAGGAAAAAAACTATACCGGAAAGGGCAATCGATTTCGTATTATCCGGCGTTTTGAGGGTGAAATCAAACTTTTTGAGCGGACGATTCTTTCATACGAAGCAATATTCATAAATCATTCTTATACGCTTAGAATAAGCGGAAGAATGCAACGGTCAACGGTATAAAGCGAACGGGATGAAGACCACGGCCCGGATCGGTGGGTCAAGTTGGGGCGGTACGTATAGTAGGAGTTTCAGATTCTATTAAGATCTCAGTAAGTCTTGTTACAACGTGGGGAGAGAGAGACGGACGAGATGCAGCCCCGCAAATCTCGCGATAAAACAGCCGCCAGTATAGCCCCGGCAGACCTTTTACAATGCGAACATTAGAAACGAGTGTTGAACCTAAATTTTATTCGACGATCGGAACGCGTGATTTGCGGAAGTTGGACACTTTTAAAAACTAGAAAATTTTCGGCTAAAAAATTTATTTTGTGTTCAACACAATTTATTTTATCTTACTCGAAATTTAGATTTTAGCTTAATTAAAATTTGTTTATGCAAAATTTTTATTAACTCTAATTGTCTTTCTTTTTTTTCTGATAACATTCAATAATTTTTTGGAAAACAAAGCAAATAAAAAAAGGTCAATCTTGGATGAATGAGATCCACTTGGCAACGTGATCCAAACCACCTAAAATCGACGATAGAGTCCGAACAAAATCAATCAAAACATTAATTGAAAGAGTCGAGAAGACAATGAAGCCTATCCGGTTAAAGGTTTAGAGGTCTTGATAATCTAAAGATATGTTTCTTTGGTAAAGCGTTTGAATGAAAGGATCGAAAAACCCTTCACTTTAACAATTTGCATAACACTGAAAATAAGTGCGCGAAATCAAATATATCAAATTAATTTTGTCGCAATGGTAAACTTGTCAATTATTTCGAAAAAAGTGAGTTCAATTTTTAAAGAAAAGTGTTGAAGAAAACAGCTGAAAAAAATGATATATACAAAAATTAATTTGTTTGTAAACGTTGTGTATTATTGCTTGTTTTAGATCAGAAACGAAATTCAAAATCTGATTAGATTGCAATCGTGCAACCAATTATAATTGCTTATATCTCACGATCTACTCTTCATGATTACCTTATTTGATCATATACACGGTATAATTATGAGACCGGTGCAAAAGGTTCTCGTTTCAGGGTCTATTAGATTTTGTTCACTTGAATCAAGTATTTAATTAGACAAAATTACAATATTCCATTGTTAAATCATACTCAAAAGGATTATTTTAACGTGTTCTCAAAGTTTAATCTCAAAATAGCATTTTTAAATTCTTATTTAATTGGTTTATTTTCATTTAAATATGTATATGAATCTATAATAGAATAATAACTAATCAAATAATGAATCATTTAGAGTTTTTGTTATAATTATATGGCCAAATCACTAGAACTTTTAACCTACCTGTCCTTCGCATTTTACTTCAATTTTATAGATGATTAAATTGAACATTTTAGTTTTAATGGTTTGCACACTTCAAGTTATTATAGTTTTACAATCTGTAAGTATTTATACGTTTATAAGAGTTATATTTTAAAAATTTTTCAAAATCCCAAGTCCGACTTGTCATGTCATTGACATGTTCTTTTAGGTTATGCAGTCATATTTTATTTTTTTATTTATAAGCACAGAATTAAACTGCAATTAAAAAATTAATAAACTTTACTTTTAACTTTATCAAATGCAATAAGCCCAATTCAAATGATGCGCATTTAATATGTAAACTACAAAAAATTATCAAAATCTGTCCCTGAGTTTTGACGTCAAAGATGTAATATATTTTGTAATTGAAAATATTTATATTTAAAAATGCTTTAATACTTCTGGATAAACTACACAGTATCTTGGTGTAATAAAATTGATGTGAGTGCAATACAATCTAATTATACATTAAAATCTACTTGAAAGACCGTTTCAAAATATTACGTCTTTGACATTACAACAGAAAAGCTGTCGAAAACGTAATATTTGCCTATATTTTATAATTAAATATTAATTTAAATTTACGCGCATGTAATTTATCACTGTTCGACTTTATATTATTCATTTTAAAGTAACAATAAATGATAATTATGATAAAACTACGATGTGCTAAAACTTTTTTTCAAAAATTTGGCAAGTTGAAAGTTAATAGTTCCAGAGAATTGTCCATATTTTAAATACTTTTGTTTTAAACCAACTGATTTGAAATAGTCAGAGTTTGTAAAGCATTTGTTGAGATGTTCTTTAAATAATCTTTTATTTCCCAAAATTCGAACAAACTGCACAACTGCAGTACGTTTAACAACATATTTGAAAAATGAAGCTGAATTCTAAAAGTCCAGTTTATATACTGAAAAGCTGGAGTTCAACTTGAAAAATATAGTATTTTACTTTATGTTTTAGTATTATTAACATTTCGTAGCATGCAAACATTTTTACAATATTTGACAAATTAAAAAACAATTGAAACTTGATTTAATTTTTATTTGGAACTTGAAAAGTAAATTTCGCTGATAATTTATACAAGTGAGCGTTTATATACTGAGAAACCATTTAACGTGAAGTCTGGTTGTTTCGTGTCACCAACCTGTGAAACTCAGTTTAAAATAACCTGAGGCCTGGTTAAAATTAAATTAAAATAACCTGCGTTCAGGTTTAAGTCTAATTAAAACAACTAGATCTCTGGTTATTTTAACTTTCACAGATTGGTGACATAAAATAACCAGACTCAGATTAAATGGTTTCTCAGTGTAATATTCCTACTTTTTGACGCAGTATATTTCTTGAACTTCATGTTACCAAACTGCAATTTTTAAA
Source organism: Idris sp. 1 HC-2018 (assembly GCA_022817325.1). NCBI lineage: Eukaryota > Metazoa > Arthropoda > Insecta > Hymenoptera > Scelionidae > Idris > Idris sp. 1 HC-2018. The sequence goes on from JABFPM010001546.1 coordinate 9,150, forward strand.
TCCAACTACAAGTTTCAAGCAAATTTACTTGCAACTAGAATCAAGTAAATATATTGCAATTTTGCAGATTTTATTTACAGTGTGGTCTGCATAGAATGTAAGATATTTTGTTTTTTAATATTGAAAATATACATGGCTTATATATCCATTGAGTTATACCATTTTTTTTAAATTTCAAGTTCTGGTTCAAGTTTTGCGAAATGAAAAATAATAATTCATATAAAGTTCAGATTAAATCACAAGAAAATCTGACTATTTCGAGTTAATGCAGGAAACACTTTTTTAATGAAACATCATAAAATTAATCAACAAAAACGGGAAATTCAAAGTCGAAGATGCTCAAAAAGTTTCTGATCATACATGAATATCAATAAAAAAGAAATAATAATTACAAAAAGAAAAACTGCAAATACCAACTCAGAAGATGAACAACTTTTTAAAGGCCAACGTTGACTATAAAGTTTAAATAATAAATACAAAATACAGAAAACATAATGATAATTCAGTTTTCAATCCATTTGGCAGAATAAACAAATTCCGTTTGATCTTAAGAAAAAAAAATTGATCGCACGTGTCTACAAATCGTGCGCCTGACGAGTCACAATGTTGCATTAGCATGTCATTTCGATCGAGGCAAAGTTCGAGCTCCCTCAGACGCAAATTTCTTTACGAGCAGATTATCCGAGCGTTTGATTGCTCAAAGACAGTGCGCCGGTGTAACTGGCGAGTTGCCCAAAGAACTTCTCCAATTTTCAATCGTCGTAAAAGCAACAATTTTCCCAAAATCGAACGAGTTAACTTCTCAGCTCTGAACGATGGTCAGCTCGTATGTGTATATATGTATACATACACAAGATATCTCTCAAGTCTTAAATGGATTATATTTGATATTTCGATCAAGCGGAGTGCCTTTTTATCGAGTTTCTTAGGCGAAAATATTTTTGACAGGTGTCTAAGAACATGAAGACTTTTTAAGCTACTGAATATTCCATTGCGGAAATGGCATACAGAGAAACTCAACTTTCATGTTGGTCAATTTTCTCGGTGTATATTTTTCAACAAGCTATTTTTATTAGCTTTTATATTTGCAATTCAATTTTCAAATCTTACGACTTTGCAAGTTAAATAGCAATAGAACGCAAATTTATTTTAAATGTGGAATTATTTTTGGCAATATATGTTAATTTTGAGAACAGACTTTTTTTTCTGACGTGAAATTTTGAAATATAAACTGCAGTTATAAATCAATTTAAAAATATTTGGTTTTTATGAAAAGTGTATTTCTGGATGTGTGAATTTTAAAAAACATGCATCCGATATTTTGGTCAGAGTTATTTGAATTGCAAATTTATTCTAATATTTTTTTGTAAAATAAAAATTATTTCAAAAATAATTGCGGAACTAATTTTTTTAATGTCTGTTGAACCCTTCAAATGAAATAATTAAAGCATTCTTTTCGCACCCAATAAATGATGAGTCGATACTTTGTATTAGCGGAATGATTATTAATTATATTCAACAGCGCTTTTTCCGTTGACTGCAAAACTTTATACAATTTTAATTGAGATCTTTTCTCTGCAAACAAACGAATCCATAAATTTGTATATTTATCAATATCCGGTATAAATTACAAAGCTACAATCATGAAAAACAGGAGTTCGCACTTTTTTCGGTGATAGAACATAAATTATTGATGTCACTTTATTCCACTTCCTTTTTTTCATTTAAGAAATAATAATTCTAATAGAAGTTTCTTTTTTTTGCTGGATAAACATACAAAAAAATGAAACAAACAAATTGAGTGAAATAGAAGTGAATTAAAAGTTTGGAGCGAAATATTTCGATTCACATCGCGTGTATATTTGATTAAATAGTAACTTGATTTGCTGTATCGTTTGCGCTCGAGTTTCACGACAATTTGAGCAACGACGCACGGCTGCCTTTGGAATTATGGCAACTTTTATGGAATCCGTATCAGTATAATGGAAGCCATAAATAATCCATGTCTCAAATGCTATCGATTGTTTTGCATGGGACACTTTCAAAAATAATTTAACTTTGGTATATTTTTTTTAATTTGTCACAGTGCAATGACAATTAAAATAAAAAGAAACACTATTAAGTAAAGGAATTTTTGCTTCTTTCGTACACTTGTGTTTAAATGTAGTACCAAATTTACGCGCAAGACGGCGCCACTTTCCGGACTAAACTTTTTGCAAAATTAACTAAAGTTACAAACACATAAACACCAATCACCCTGTCAATTATTTCATCATCCTCAATTAGTGAAAAAAAAACAAAAATCAAAAACATAATTGATGTTAAACTTTTTCATTAAAATGTAAATTTAACGTTACTCTTAATCAAAATTAGGTCAATTATGAAGTAAAATTGCAACGCAGTATTTAAATGAAAATTCACGATTAATTTATAATAAAATAATATTTAACAGATTGCGCACGGAAAAAATTCAATAAAATGAAATATAAAAATTATTTCATTATAATTTAATTTAGTCACTAATAAAAATTAAATGAATATTTTTTCAATAACATTTTTGTCGGACATTGTAAATTTGTCCGGCACTGCTTTTCATTTCTACTTAATTAAATTAACTTTCGATAAATATTTCTGCTTTTCACGAACAACGATTTGGCAATCTGAAAAAAGATGTTTGAAACGAAATTTAACCTAGATACATGAAATTGACCTCCGCAATCGAGAAATATTATCATTATTAAATCAGTATACTTCAATTGATCGAAATTAATTTGTGTAATTGAAAAAAAAATAGAAAGAACAAAATTGTGTGTCGCCTCGAGCTCACGATTAAATTTCTTTTTATACGCGGCGCAATTTTTCCGGTCGAGCGCTTTTTCGATTACTGAAACTTCGACACGAAAGTCAAAACCTTCCACGAGCTAATTAAAAAGCAGCTAATTAAGGAAAGCCTCTAATTATTTTTATAATGCAATTTTGATGAAACAACAAAAGCACACGTTTTACAATCTCGTGTTTTTTTTCTCCTTCTCTCTCTCTCTCTCTCTCTCTTTGCTGCCATTCACAAAACTCTCCCTGCTAAGTAAATCGCAATTTCAAATCTCAAAAATGCCCGTTCATTAATTAAAGTAATTAACAACTTCCAGTCTAATTACCTAATGAATGTTGTCACAGCATGAAAATCGCCAACATTGGTAGTTGTAATGTTTAATAAAATCACGAAACACTGAACAAAAAAGAAAACCTTTTCAGAAATGCTTATCACAAATGTCAGTCTTTTTCTCTTCCAAAAAACAAGATTTCATCAAAAACTTATTTACTCTAATTTGTCCTGTATCTTATTTTAAAAACCAAAAAAACTCGTACAACATTGACAGTTAAAGTGAAAATTTTTAACTCTTTCTGAATCACTTGTTTTTTTATTAAATTCTTTTTTCAAACATAAAAATTACACTACAATGTTTTAGTGAACAAAATTTGTAATGCCACTTATTTTAAGTTGCAACAGTTGAAAATTGACTAGCACGCGTCGCAAGTTGACGAAGTCGTCGGTTTGGATACCGTTTGTAAACTGTCGCGTGTGGCGGCGGCACGCCACGAACTGCTGACGAAACTACCCCGCCAATGTTGTTCTCATCCCTGCGACCGCGAAAGCCCTACTTTGGCAAGCGCGACCCCACTTGGCCGAGCGATTCACCCCACCAGTTCACGACGGCAACTTCCCCTCCAGGAGGGGCAACAATCCAACACTCGGGTCTCCCCCCGGCTCCTCTAATAATTATGAGATTTATCCCGCGACCGAGAACCCAGTAATACGATGCAAACGAGCTGTCGGCAATTCATCGAGCGCACACCAAAATCTGGTTACTCTTTATTGAAAACGAAAACAAGCCTCAAATCGTGCGTATTGATGATGAATTAAGGCACTTTTTTTCGTTAATTTTGAATGAATAATTATTATTTGTAGAAATTTTGAAGACAGCAAGCAGTGCAGTTATCAAATTTCATTTCAGAGACGAGTTAATTAGTGCTGTTAAACAGAGTTTTAATTAATTAATTTTATTAGCATTGTATTTTAGTTAATGAATTTCTGCATTGGAATGAAAAAAATTGTACGATGAATATTTTATTTATTATTGCAACGATTTTTAGTTAACTTTTTGTAATTTAATTAAATATTGATTTTCATTTCAAACAGTTTTGTTAAGTAATTGAATTAATTAGTCGGGCTTGTTTCATCTTTAATTAATTGGTGTTTTTGATTTTTTATTTAATTTCGAACTTTATTCTTGTTTAACATATAAAATTAATCAATAAAAAAATTACTTATTCATTAACTTTCAGATAGTAATATTGTAGAATGACAATTTTTTTATTTTTAATTACAAAGAAATTAGTGTATTTATTTACAGTTTAAATTATATAAGCAGTGTACAATAATTGAGTGTATATTATATTTGTGCAATAATTGAGTTCATTATTGGAAATTAAATTTATTGATGATTACAAATCTATTTTGTTTTGAGAATTTTAATTGCTTGATGAGAATTTTAGGAAACGATCAATTCATTGACAGACCAACTGGAAAATTGGTTTGCGGAAACAAATGTTCGGGATTTGTTGTTTTTCGAAACCCTAATTGGGATTGTACTTTATTAAAACGTGTTTTATTTAATCGATTTTACAAGGTTCAATTAATTGCACTATTTTGTTGCACATTTAAATATATTTCACAATTTTGTCGTCATGAATTTTGAAAATCTATACTTATATTAAATAGTAGAGAAGTGTTTGTAAATTGTATTTTAATAAATTTACAAAGATAAATTATTATGCATAAATTGTTATTCATAATTTATAGATAAATTAAAATGTATATTTGATTTAAATCGGAAACAGGTAGTAAACATTCAGATTCATTAAAGTTTAACAAGTCTAATAAAAGGTTCAATAATAATAATAGAAATAATAGCGTGAATTAAATTTGTCTAATTAGAGGTAATGAATTTTAAATTTTTTTGATAATTTCATAAAACAAAAGTTTAATATACTTTATTATCATTTTCTTTTCTCTATTTCAAATTATATATTCATTATTTGATATTTAATATAAAAGATTTTCATTAGACACAAAATTCATTATAAAATTGCTTCCATTGTATAAGATTCAATTTCAATCGTTTTTCAATTTCACTGTTTGTAATTCTTCATTATGAAATTAAGTACTTTCTCTTAATGAAATATTCAGAAAATATAATTATACAAATAAACTGAGTAATTAATTTCTGATAAAGTTCCAAAGAAAATTCATAAATTTTCTGTAAAATAATTTTATCAAGTAATTTTATTTTTTATTATTTAATAATTTACATTAATTAATTTTATTTTCAAAATCAAATTATAAATAATTTCTAAAATATTTATAAAAACAATTTTTGTACTATTAAGTTAACTTTTTTTTCTTTTTCTTACAATAGAGTCCAACGTAACGATGTTAAACTGTTGACGACTCGTGTCGAAATAGGCGCGCGTGCGAGACCATTTCTGTCGGGGAATTGTGGCTTCTCCCCGCTCCAAAGGGTTGCAATCCCCACCTGCTAATGGCGCGCCCCACCTAGCTGTATCGGTTACAACGAGGCCACACCTCCCATTACAAAAATTACACTGGCCGCTGATTTAGTGTTGTATGGCACTTCTTCGAGAGGGAGAGGTGTCAGAGAGAGAAAGAGAAAGAGAGAGACGATGCAACTAAGTAATGAAAGGGTTGCCACTGCCTCGAGAATCACGGAATCATTCGCCAGATTAAATTAGAAAGGGTACGACTTTTCATGCTCTGACTGTCTCTGTTGTATTGTCTTCTCTCTCATTCTACTGTCCATCAGCAGAAAAGTTGCTAAAATAAATTCAACCTCTTGACTTGTTTGTAATTATTATTTGCTGCCATCCTGTTTTCACATTTAGCATGTAAAAACATCTTGTGTAGAAATCTTATCGTGCAAAAATCTCTCAAGATTTTAGTTTGATGGACAATTTTTTATTCCGAAAACCCAATCAAATAGAGTATCCGCTGCAAACCCCAAGTTATAACTAAATGGAACTTCCTTTTTGAATGCATTTCATGATAGAGAAAGACTCAACTTTGCTTGTTGAGAAAGTTTCATTCACCTCTTTTAACACTATCTAAATTTCAATTCTCATCAGTAATATGTACGACTTAAAGATTTGATAAATACATAAAATCAAACAAAAAGTGTATAAAAAAATATGATATTTAATGGCAGTAGCATTCATTAGACCACTTTATTTTTGCAGAATTCGAGAGGAAGACAACAGCTGAAAGTAAGAGACAAGTCCCGACAGAATAGCAACGAGAGATGGAGTACTAATCACTTCTAGGGACTTTAATGGAGGTTTTCTGTACGCCGTCTACTTCGTCCTCTACTTATACCACTCATGGAAGTGAAATGTTTCCTCGAAAAGACTAACTAAAGGTATCATCAGAGACATTACATTTCAAGACGCTTCGATGCTTTTACTAACGTAAAAAGGTTTGGTCAGCGCTTCGTCTAGCTATTACAAGGTAAGGGTGGCTGTAATACAATTCCCTTAGGATTAAGGCATCAAAATTGTGCTGTTTGCTGATTTATGTCTTATTTCAAATTTGCTTTTTTCAGCATCAAAGATCCGGAATTAAAATTTACTTAAAACTTCCACAGTTGAAATCTAATCGTATAGTTATGTCTGTTCTATAAATGTACCTTAGAAATGGAAGTTCGGCCTAAACATATTTAACAAAATTAAGAAAAGTTATACATGCAAATTTGAACAAAATAATTGGAAAGCCTAAAATTACTAAGATAGTTAAAAAATACTATAATATTTAGTATGTAAGGTTTGTTTAGTGCCTAAAATGTGTATGTTAGTTGAAAATTAATTTAAGTTTCAGTACGTAAGTATTTTTAAACAGTGGATAAGTCTAGACAGAACATAATCTTAAGGTAGAGAAATTGTTACCTGTCTAATGAATAGGGAAATGTATTGGACATCAGAAGGGAGTCTCTAAAATGAGACCCCTCATCTCGACCTTTGACTTATTACTTTGTGAAAGTGGCTCCTCACGTTGGATTGAAGTCTCCCGAGAGCCGAACATTTTTTTTGTCCACATTGTCAGCACTTCCGTGTATCACTAATTTTTACGTGAAACGCGAGACGTGGAACTAATCCCGGCTTTCATTGACCCTTCTTCGTTACGCGATTCCCAATGATAAAAACAATGAGGCCTTTCGTCTTGCTTTGACAAAGCTTGTTCCCTGGGAATCGCGCGGCGCTTATTGTTACGGACCTTTCATAATGCAAATGGATTCCTGATCTCTATAAAACAACAAAAAGTAGCAGGCAACTAGCAATTTTCAAAATTATAAATAAATTTCTTGTCGAAACAGAGAAGAGAAAAAAAGTTAATCCTGATTCAGGGTTATGATCGCAGACAGCGTGCATTAGTTGATAATGTGACTCTTCCCATTTCATTGACTAAAAAGCAAAGAAGACATTTAATCGAACTATACATACATAACGTTTGCATTAAGACTCAAGATTGAGTGTGTTTGTGTGCTATCTGTAGTTGAAAATGTGCATTATTGTGTACGACTCCGGGATAAGTGTGAGTAGAGTCCGTAGATTTAGGAATGGAACGTTAAAATCGATGGCATCGATACTCTGGTGGCACAGATACTAAGAGCTTTTCAGGAAAAGCGGAGGTCCATTAGCCGACTTGACTGTCTCCTGAGTCCATTACAAGATGAGCCACCATCCCACTTCGTGTCCTCCCCTAACCACTGTGAACCGCGCTTCTTCCCTCTTGGCGCGATGCATCATCATATCAAGACCCTTAAATGCCAATACAGTTTTCAGGTCAAACGCGGTGGTCATTTGCCAAATGTATGTGTAATCTGTTACACTGATGCTTTCTAATTTTTTTTTTTACTCAAACAAGAAGAAAAGAATTTTCAAGTTTCTGATGTTCATCTTTTAACTGATTGAAAAAAATCAATGTTGGGGTAATTACCATGCCTAAGCACATTAGTCGAGCAGCTTGAATGAAAAAGAGTAATTAAAGTAATGATGAATATGCAGCTTAGATGATGAATGATAATATGATGAATGCGATAATAAGAAAAATGCTTCTCTTTTTAATTAAGGTTGAGGCAACGCTTCTGTCAATCAAACGACTCATCTTGGGCTATAATTTTGAAAAATCCAATAATAGTGATCCCCGGAATGGTAATAAATAAATTGCTGAGAGCCGCTCTCTCTGTACACATCAATAATATGAAGAAATAGTCCGGCCATGTGGGGCAGATATTGCTTTGACCGTAGAAATCCCTCGTGCTCATATTATATTGTCCCAAACCCCTTTTTATTTTGCAATAGTGCCAATATAACAAGACTTCATATTTTTTAGAAAGAGAACAAAGGAAGACTCATATATTTATTTTATTAGCTTTTCCATGTATTATTTTACTAAAGTGACTCATTTTCAATTGAATATACTGGCACACAACTGAAATGGGGTAATCTGATCTGCTGACAAGAGATGTTCCATTCGGACGCAATAATTGTCTTATTGGCATTAATAAAAGCAGCCAAGTATATAGACAAAAGGAATATATTGTGCAGCGGCTAATGCTCGAGAACAATACTTAATGGAAGGTAATGTATCCGTATTTGTGCTTGCTATTGAATTAAGAGTAATAAAAACGCGCAGTCGAATGTTAATTTGATGGCCCTTTTTTCATCTCGATATGTGTAGCGCTGTTACTAATATTTATGTTGACATTTCTGTCGAGAAAAAGACCAGACTCTACTTCGTCAAAAGATAACACCAGTAAAAAGGGATATTTGTTCTGTCCCCCACCAAATTCGTCCCAACTTTTTTGTGTTCTTCATCTGCAGTCTCACACGTTTCTGTTTCATCACTTAGTGACAAGTGTGCTGTCTAAACACACTAATACCTGGTGTTATATCTGAAAGACTTTGGCAGGAGTTCAGACTTTTAAAATCTTTCCTTCAATGATACATTTTATATGTGTCTGCAATAACAATTAATATTCCATTTTTGATCAAAAATCCATCACATCTTTGGTGAAGCAATAAATGTCCGAGACATATAAACTCGTAAAAGAAGAGAGAGAGAGAGAGATATGAAAACGCGGGGACGATATTTCACGGGTTCCGCGTGTCGGCGAACTTTAATAATATTCCTTCCATCAGGTATGGCCGGCAGCTCATATTAAGTTGACTAGAAAGAGAGGCTCGTGCTTTCTACGAGGGCATAGAATGAGACGTGTAATAAAGTGAGTTTTTAATTTCCACCGGTGGCGGCGGTTGGCCCCGAAGGGGTAGCCGGCTTGGCTCGTGGCCTGTCGGCTAGTATTACTAGATAAATCACCGAACAGGCAATAACCCCATGCCGTATCCCCACCCCTACACTTTTCCCGTCCTGAGCGATGTACACGTCGAGCTTTCATAAACGTCCGGATCGCCCGCGTTCAACTCGTTAATAATGTTAAAAGCGCGAGCACGCGATCTTTAATCCTGGCAAAGGGGAGAGGGGGGAGGGATGCAATCATTTTTGATTGCCGTATTTTGTTTTCCGTCAGATAAACATATTGGAATTGGAATTGACACTCAATTTCCAACTCCAATGACGATATTTGAGTTTGCCGCTTCATCTGAAGATTCTCCGTGTGAGAGGGGGCAAAGAGAATGATGAACGATGGCTGTAATCGAAGAGGGAGAGTTGATGCATTTTTTGGTTTCGAATTGAGAAGAAGGATTTTTTTTATTGAATAAATTTGATCGTTTAACTTTAAGTGAAAAAAATGTCGGATTTCTTTTTTAAACAATTAAATAATAAGCTAAATAAGGCATTTCAAACTCCTCAAAAAAGTATTTTTGAGTCATTTTGTTAAACTCAAACTTAAATATTAATGTTAATATGTAATAAAGTATGTGATGGGTTTATTTTATATGATGTGAAAACTTTTGAAAAGTAGAATAAACTGGAATAATAGATTTTTTGTATTGAAAGCTTTTTTTAATTTTGTTATTACATTGAACAAGCACATTAAATTACAATCTGAACAAAAATTATTTAATATGTTGAAAATTTGTAAACTTAAACTAAATAAATCTCTACAGATACTGAAACGCATTGTATAAATTAGTTAGTTTGAATTGCATAATATATTTTACAGATTAATTTTAAAGGTTATTTTTCCATTATTGAAATCTTGTTAATAAAAATTAATTTTTTATTTGAAATAATTAGTCTTTTACAAATATTTTTTAAATTCATAAATTATTTTGCTAATTCCAATATTACATAATTTACATTTGTCAAACTTTTTATCGAATAATTTTGGACTTGTAATCAACTGTTTAATATCTTAATAAATCGCCTAATTTATAATCAATGTTTTTTAAATATTAAAAAATGTTGTATTTTACCAATAAATTATTGTCCCATCCTAGAAATCAAACATGTTGCAACTTCAAAAATATTTTAAGATATTTTTCATAAATATTTTCCGGTTAAATGAATCGAAAAATTTCTTTTTTCATTTACATTTGTCTCAAAGTTAATAACTTTTAATAAAAAAAAAGGTT
>JABFPM010001547.1:0-19816 GCA_022817325.1 Idris sp. 1 HC-2018
AAATAATGATAAGGCTAACGATAACGATGATGACCATCAAAATTAGCTCCGTGTCATCCCTTGGCTTGAGAGCATCTGCGGCTCGTTTTGCGAGAGCGCGCGCGAGATGCGCGAATACCACAGTGTCGTTACTGACGATACACGTTCGTTTTGCCAGGGGGTCCAACTACGATCGAATCGCGAAGAATGCAATTGCGAGAGAGCAAAGCGAGCGAGCGAGCAACCAGAGGACTCGTTCGATCGCCTCTGAAGACCTTGACTTCGTGCGAGGCGGGTTCCACCTTGCATGATTTTATATATGATACGCAAGATATAAGAACGATTTAACATTATGAAGATTGATACAATAAATGGAAAAGAATTCTATAACTTTATGCATGCCAGATAGGAATGATAATTTTATAACTTTTATACAACTTTTAGTAATAACAATTTTTTAAAACAAAATTTGAACAAAGTAAAAAAATTACGAGAGTTAAATTGATGTTTATGTAATATGATGTAACGAATTGATGCATCAAATTTAAATTCATTGAAAAAAATCGTATGAAGTGTATGGAGAACTGTTTTATTAATAAAACAGTTTATTTTAATGTTAATAATTGAGAGGTATATATTTTATTTGTAAAAATTGCTTAATTTCTTATGCAATGATTTTATTTATATTAATTATCTTAACAACGTGTACTTAAATAAATAACTGAATTACTTTATGCTTTCTAACAAATGGTAGAATATTCATGTGCTGTAAATGCGTTTATGTGCATTATTTTTATACGCATTTTTATTTTGTAAATTACTTTTTCCTATGAATATTCTAGGTTACTGATATATAAGATTAATGTGTTGAATTTATAATAATTGGAAAATAATTTTTATCACGATAAATACTATGATCTTATATCTAATGTGTTAAACGAATGTTTTTATTACGGTCGTTGATAATAGAAAATTTACTGTTTTTGTTAAATACAAAATCTACTAACTTTTATTTATTGTTATTGGTTTTGCACTGCAAGTGTATCCAGGAAGTTCAACAAACCTCGCAGTGCTGATGTTTAAAATTTGCATAACCATTAAATTATAATTTTTGCTGACAGTAAATTATAAATTGAATTCAGTTGTGATAGCGTTCATTTATTAAATGCCAAAAAGTAAAACTAAAATATCTTACATACGATTCCGTTATTTTACACGCGAGGAAGTATCGCAAACACCCGGAATTGGATGAAAGTTGGAATCGCGATCAAAGCAATTGCATTATTGCAAGTACCGTTGCGAGATTAGACAAGATGAGTTGCGAAGCTAAGATCGATCAGTTTCATTGAACGCGTTAACGGATAATAATTAAATACGCATTAACAACAACAGCGTTCATGTTTTCTTCTCGGCTTACAAATTTCATTCTTTGTTTTCTGGCTGTCAGAATGACTGAAGAATTGACGATTTTTGAAAATATCAAACTGATCGATAGATCACGAAACGCCGATTAATATTCTTACTCATTTGACTTTGATAAATGTCACAATATGCGTAGGGTTACTGAAACATGTAGCGAGTAACGTGAGGCTCAAGATATCCTTATGACATCGAGACGTCCGTTCGAAAAATGAGCACGCTACTTTAGATTGGTCGCGTGGGTGTAAGGCATATTTTCTGTAACAACGTCCTTGTGCGCCATAATCGGATGACGTTTCATAAACGCACGCGTCCACTGTGTACCCGTCACGCTCGTGTGACTTCGTGCGGCTGTACGCACACTTCGAACTAATGGATCATCTTCGTTTATACTTCAGGCTAAATCCGTTTCACATCGTTGCTTTCTGTTTCTGATAGTTTCCGATCCAATCGCGCGTCGATTGTGGTCAGAATATTGCAACTCGCGCAAATACTGTGGCAAACTGATTAAGATTTTTTTCCTATCTTCGTTGCATACAAAATGTGAAAACATTTTTCCACCAACAAATAAATTATTTCTTTTGTTATAAATTATTATTAAATAATTAAGATTAACCCTGTTTGTTGATACTATTTTTACATTTGAACTCGTACAGTGGTTTACATTAATCGGTTTATGCTTATTTGTAGATATGTTTTTCCCACATAAATGCCCTTTAAGGGTCACACAAATTTATCCAGCTTCTTCTTGTCCTCGGTCTACCTTGTGCTCGGTCTATTGAATTTGCACTTTTTTTTGGAAAATTTTACAACAAAAAATTAGTTTTTGTTCCATATTAAGTTTATTATCATAAAATCTATACAGAAGAGCATTTTTATGTATTTTGTAAAAAAAAATTAATTAAAAATTTAACATTTGAAAGTATAATTAGCAATATTTTAATTTTGTATTTTGTGTGTAGGGATATCTTTTTTCATCGAAAACTTTGTTTTTTAGGGGATAGTGAGTCAAAAATAATTTTTCGAGCCGCCTTATTGTTTATATTCATATCCAATATCATTTGATACAGTATACTAACGATTTTTTTTGTTTTAAGACGGCGCAAAATTTGTAAAATTGATTTAATAGTCTGAAATTTTGTCATTGGGTCAGAAAGTTTAGCAGTAAACTACACTGTAAACTACGAACTGCAAGAACAATAATCTGCACTGCACCATTGACAGTTTATTATTTTCAGAGTCGGTATTTTGTCTTGATAAATTTAACTAATGTGAATTACAAAATAAAAAGTACGCTTTTACAAAGTTCATGTTACTGTTAAAAATAATGTAAATTATTGAAAATTGATTGAGATATACCGGCTTTATAATAAATTGAAAAACAATCGTAAATTTTTTGGCTGCTGCATTTTTATTTATGAGTGTAGAAAGAAGAATGAGCTCTTGTTGAAAGATATAACAAATTTCTTTAAGGTTTTTCTTGTTCAGAATGACTCAAATAAATATTATCTTTAGACATAAAGATGTTTATGCGGGGAACCGAATATCGCTATCATTTACCGACTCATTTATTTCATTATAATTGCAGTTATTTTCTGTATTCGATTCAGCAAATTAAATAGCAATTATATAATAATGCTAATGTATTATTCAGGGAAGCAATTAGTAATATGAATCACAGTTATGAGTAATGAACGTGCAATTGGATATTAAACTTAAGATCGGTGTATCGCACACGAACAAATGGTGAATGTTAACTATTTATTATTTTTGCGTACGTGCGCGTCCGAAGCGCATTTATTGACTAACCGTTTGTCTGAAATACATTAAATTATCTCATTTCAGACTGCGGTTCCGACAGCGCCGTTAAGTTTGAATTACGAAGAGGCATAAACTAGAACAGGATTACTCGGATGTTGTATTCAGCTGTTCTTTTCATCTCGACATTAGAACGCTTCATTCTATAATCATTCAGTTTATTCATAACATTTTTATCATACTTTCATGTTCAAATCTATCAATCAGTCTTATCTGAAGTTTTAATTATTCGAGGTGTGTCAATTATTCAATATGATCTTACAATCAATGTTTTCAATGTTTATGCTTGAAAATGTAAGAAAATCATTCTCTTTTTTCTATACAAGTTTACACTTCAGGGAATAAATTCAATTGAACAAGAACAAGAACAGAAATAGCGGTGAATTTAAGAAACACAACATGGGCATAGCTACTGTTTTACTGTGGTCAAATTCTCTAATTAGCAGCACCAGATGTGAAAATATTTAATTTCTTTTTCCCGGGCACTTCACGAAGTTTGTTTAAAAACATCTTTGGACTGCTGATTCGGCATTTTTCCGTGAAAACAAAGTTTAACCCTTTTCTTCTTAAAGAAACAAAATCTGACTTTAGTATTTTAACGAAGCTCATTGTTTGCTGGATAAAAATTAAATATACAGCGATTTTTGCGGTTTATCGACAAAAAATGGTGGAATTATAAAATGACATAAACTGGTCACAGCGAAATTGTCCCACTTCTCTTGAGTATCAGTTCCTTAAGAAACCGTTCGAGACCTTCGACAATGTTTGCAGACCATTGTTTTCATTTTTCACCATGTATAGTAACCCGTGTCACGACAATCGTAGGTGGCAATTCCGTTATGCAATACTTCCCGATTTTGGTTACAAGCAATGGTGACCTCTACCGACTTTTGTTGAACGTTGCCTTCAGGACTTGGGAGAAACAAGCCCCGCTGCCTAACTAGAATTCAACCAGCTGACCTTCGTTGGGGCAACAATATTCATTCAATGCGCCGCGCAAGAATCGATTCGCCTTTTATACTCGCGACGCATACACGATTTTAAGGCTTCCGGTACAAGTGCTTCGGATGTAACGAAGGCTCGGCTTGTTTGTTCCTGCGTTCCATGAATCGGCCGTTATATAATCCAGCTCATGCAGACCGTCCTCGTGCGTGGAGTATGCGGCAACGATGCGCAAATACGAGCGCAACCATTCCGCGAACTTGCGCGATTGAACAAAAAAAGAAGAAGAAGAAGAAGAAGAAGAAAAAAAATAACGCTCCGACTTTATGCGCGCATGCTGTTCTATATTTCGTTGCCAGACGTTATCTTCTGAGCTGATTGAAAGTTATGTCGAAGCGCGATTTCGATCTTGATATGCCAGTCCCCAGTCGTACAGTACCGTTTGTGTCAAATGGAACATCTATTCGGCACTTGCGGGACAATTTACTATTATCGATTGCGACCGACATTTTTATCATGAAAAGGTATACGAGAGGCATTTGAATGTCGATGACTTTGTTGGTTTAATGTTACGTCAATTCAACTTTATTATCTTCACTTAGGGTACAAATTGAACAGAGAGTTACTGGTTGTATTCAGTTACACGGCAGGAATTGCAGTAACGAAAAATGCTGAACAACAGTTAAGAAACGTTGCTCTTAATGCGATGAATTTATGATTATTATTATTATTAAGTTGTGTACATAAGTTTACGGTTAATCATAAATGGTTAAGAATTATATCATCTTCTGGGTAAACTTCGCCCACGCCTTATCTAGTCTTCGACTGTCCGACAACTGGTACTTCTACTTTGCTTTCCATAAAATTATTATGCGCAACGATGAAAATTCAAAGCGCACGTCTCTCGACGTATGCGGAATTCACTACCCGTCCTTCATCAGCGAGCAGTCTCGCGTGTACGAAAACACAACCTCGCGAATAAGCGAATCATAATTTAATAAGCTCGCGATTAATTGCGTAGATATGGTGTTACTTGCTTTGAGCAATTAAGAGATAGACAAAGAACTCAAGCCCACGCAACAGGTGATAAGTACATTTCGATCACAAAATTTCATGAAATTCTTTACCATGTAAATAGTTTCGATTTAACTGTATCAAAGACATTTTAGTCCGCTTTTTTTGTATATAAAAGACAAAAAAAAGTTAATTCAACTCACTTACCTCTACACTGCTAAATTAACATAGATTTATCGAGCAGACATATACCGATTTTTTTTATGCAGAAACGAAACTTTGTTTAGTGTTGCAAATTTTGCCTTTATATATTCTCAAGTTTTACAAATCAATCACTATATATGTTGCTTTTAGATTTTCACTAAATTAATTTCGCATTTACTCAGAAAGGTCAAATTGAAATATCAGAAAGTTTTGCATCGCATCAAGAATAGATTATCAGTTTGAACCTTCAATATAGTTTAAGCAACGCTATAACTGACAGTCTGTACTCTACTGTAACTAATCAGATTTAATGATTTTCGAATTTCGACTTTGCATAACTATCTATGATACACTTAACACAATTAAATTTTAATGCCATAATTGATTTATGTTTGGACATGAGTAAACTAAATTATTATAAATAAGACCGTTAGAAATTGCCTTTATTGGACATCATTACACTGCGAACTCATTCAATTTTGCGCTTGTGTTGTATCATTAAACTTCTTTTTGTGTTTAGAATATTTTATTTTACACGACAAATGGGTCAATAGTACAAAAAATGCGATTTCTGAAAATTGTCTATAAGATTAATGTAGAAAAATACCTTTTCTTTCACAATCTTTTAGTTTTATCTTGACTCAATCTGCAACACAAAGGGACGTAAAATGAATAACTCGATCGTTGGATGTGATCTTAAAATCAACTTTTATCAAAAATATGATCTTTTCTTTAATGATTTACATTATCTTGCTTACTCGTAAAAATGATTAAAATGCGCCACAAATATTATTTTAAAGCTTTAATTTTGTCAGGATACACCTCAATAATTACTTTTCCTTGTACTTCAAAGTATACACAAAATAGTATACAGGTAATAAGATTTTTTAAATTATTGACCATAACATATTTTCAATTACAATATGATAGGGTCAGATACATAAACAAGGTTGATAAACTGCTGATAACATTTAAATCTCTCTTTATAAGCAAATTTTTTTGATTAAGATAAATTTTTACTTAGAATTTTCACAGTCATTTCCTGTTTCGTATGGTAAGGTATTTGTTAAGTTCGGTCGGATTTCACTTCGTAACAAAATGGTTTGCATTACCATTGTAATTAGTCTTCAAAAAATGTTTCGTACATTTTGATTGATTATTGTAATTACAATTTTCGTAATAGTCGATTAATACATTTTCTTGTTTACATTTTCCATTTTCCAAATCTACAAATGATTCCTTTTTCAAATATTTTTCGTCAAATTGTTTATCAGTAAGAAAATATTAAGTGTCTGATACCGTTATTTGGTGGTTGAAAGGTTCATTATTACTTTTGTGCCAGTGGGAGTTATGTTTTAAAGATAACTTTGTACATTCCGTCTTCGAAACGATTTCAATTGCTTTTTGTTTCAATAAAAAAAAAAAAAAATTTTTTTGCAAATAAAGAGCTGTAAAAAAATTTCTGAAGATGGTCTCAGCTTTGTAATCATTTATTTAATACAATGTTTATGAGGTTTTGTGGAAAGATATTTTTTATTGAAGATTTATGAATCAGTCTTTCTGGTGTACATTGTTATACTTTTTGGTATACAATGATTATAATATAGTAAACAAAAAATTAAAAATAATTTTGTTTACAGTAGATTTATAGAATTAAATTATTTATTACTAAAATAATATACACTTGAAAAAAAAAAAAAAAAAAAAATTCTATCGTACTTATGTAATACTGATGAATTAAAAAGAAAAATTAATTTCATAAGCCATATTATTGACTGCCACATTTACTTATTTGCGTTGTCTAACAAATGCATCAACTTATCTACTAATCAATGTGCCAAATATACCGCATCATGACGAAGCAGGCCAGTACCTTAGGCCAGCTATCTGAATATGCGGTAGCTTGGAAATTGGCAAAAGAGTATGAACCGGTTTTACGTGGATCGCAGCCTAAAACGAATAAAGACAATCCCTTTTTATTGATTTACTTTTTTACCTGGCTCCGTAACAACTTGCATCTTTTTAATAACCGTGAAGAAATAAGAAATGGTCTTCCATTGATCTGCATGCCGAATTTATTATTATTACCTACAAATTGTATCGAGTGCCAAAATAATAATAAGATTAAAAAAGATTAACATACATAACCTTTTTCTTATCAATTTAATGGTTTATTTGATATTAAAACAAAAGCTACTTTATAAATGGATTTAATGTTTGACGACAAAAAAAAAAAAAAAATTGCTTTATGTTGCTAAAAGAGAGTTAAGAAGAATGAGCTGATGCGCCTATTAAAATAGTTGTTGCATTCAAAATTCAATAAAAAGAATACCGGTGATAGTTAAAAACAACCAAGAATGTTAAATCCTATTATAGTCAATCTATTAGAGATTCTTCGGAACACTTTTTCTTTCGTGAAAGAATGTAATAAACAAATCACGAAAAATCATTCTCAATTTTTGTAAAGTTATTTTGTAAAGTATATATTGAATTGTACAATTCAATTAATTACACTGAAAAAAAGGCTACTTTTGATATCTGAAAATCGCATCCTATATTGTTCTAGGCGGATTGCATTTGTAAATTTTTGTATTCCAACAGCATGTATTACAAAATAAAATTTGATAACTTTGCTCGGTACAAAGCTAAAATTGAAATTAAGCAACAGCATATGAACAATTAACATAACAAAGCCAAGCGTTATAATTTCAGCGCCATTTCAGCTTCGTATCAAATGGTATAAACGTCTTGCAATTTGTGATGGCCAGCGATAACGCGGTTATTTCGCCGCATCGGTGAGTGCGCATTATTTTGCAATTACGCAGCAATACGTTGTCGATGTTGGTAGCGTACCAGCAGAAGTTCTTCATTACTAATGAAATTAATGTGTAAATTGCGGCCGGAGATGTAATCAACGCTCAAGTTTCGTTCCCTTGATTCGCTCACAGCTACACCATGATGAAATTATATTCTCGTTACCCTGGAACATGCTCGCAGGACATCCACGAGCGGGAGCCAACTACAAATTCAGTGTAAGAGCTTGATATCGTCATTGTGCTGGTATCAATGAGATTTTACATAATTTGTCGTCTAAACAGCTTTGCCAGTGAAAACTACCATTCAAAACGAACCAAATTTAAACTTTTATTAGTAATTGTTTGCCCAACTAAAGTTATTTTGTATTAACTTTTGTTTTTTAAGAAATGGAAACCAACATTACTGCTAATATGTAGCAGGTGTCAAGAATTTTTGCATAACTGCAGTATTGTGCAATAATTGAGCACGATAACATTATTCACGACGTAAATGGATCGCAGTCGTATGTATAAATTAACGCAACAGGTATTGGTTTCATCGGTGCACGGAGAAAGTATTTGAGAATCACAAGATAAACTTATTAAAAGTATCGATTCGCAATTTCATTGCAGGCATAACTGCAGCAAAACTCGAATTCATTGCGGATTTTGTTTCTACTTGAACGTAATGGTAGTATGAAAGTTTTTTTTTCGAAAGCGAACATGAACACCAAGAAAGTTATACGACACAATTTAAATGATAGCATTTTGGGTGTGCTGGTTCGTTGAAATAAACGAGTCTAACTATCTTATTAGCTAAAATAGATTACAATTTTGCGATTCCAAATTGTTTCTTAAATTAATTTTGTGAAAGTAAAAATGGCTATTATAATAGGCCAATTAAAATGCAATGAATCAACCAATCAGAGAATGAATGGAGCATCAACAATAGATCCAATCACACGTTTAAATAGGCGATTTGATTAAAGAGTGGTCACACACTTTTTGTTAGACAAAGACCGACTTATTTATAGAAGATAATTATTATTGATGCTGAGGAACATTAGGAGTAGAGATTAGAGCAGGTTGTCGCGTGACGAATTTAGAATGTGTGGGCCGTCGAGTACTAATTTATGGTGGCCTATGAATATGGAAATGGTGTCGACCGAGGGTAAGCGCAGGGTTAGTCTTTAGCGTGGGGTAAATGATGCTTGTTGACAGAGACATCACATTCACGGCGTCGCTTCGTCACGCTTTGCCGGCTTGGCGTGTGACGAATAGCAGCGAAACGTCAGCCTATGCAAAACACTCGCTACGATGCCGAAAAAATTTTAATTAAACTTCGGAAGTGAGAAACAATAGTATATTATGCACCAAGAGAGTAAAACTTCTCTCCCATGATGCATATGATATTTTTTATAACAAGTGCACCAACTAAATAAAACGAAGCGAGTAAACGGGGTCCAGGAGCAAAGCTTCCCCGAGGAAAAAGATTTTTACACAAAGCTTAACAAGAATCACAAACCTACGTGTATATACAACAAATTTAAATCTAACTTAATATAAAGTAATTCAATGTTAATAAACATAATTCGTTATCTGCGGGTAATCAAACAGAAACTGACAAGATTATTCACAAAATTTAAACATTTAAAGAAAAAATAAAATAAAAGTAAAAACATAAATAGACAACAAAAATGTTTTTATACAAAAAATATATTTGTAGTAATAAATGAGTGATTTACAAAATACGTTGTAAGTCAAATAGTAATAGAATAAAAAAATTGTTAAAATAACTTTTGATATGAGCAATTCTACAAATAAACGCCAATTAGGCGGCCAAAAAAAAATTAATTTTTTTTTGGGGGGCACGCTATTGCTGCATGAATTTCCTTCTTTTTTACACCCTAAAAACGCAAGAAAAAATCGTGAACATGAAAGTTTTTCTTTGTGACATACTTTAAATGTCAAAATACCAATTTTAAATTTTTCCCGATTTTTTCCGTTTACAAACTTTAATTTAATTTTTTTATTTTTGTTTTTTATACTAAAATATAATCTTTATATGTATGAAATCTCTATAAATACGTTTTAGAGAGACATTATTATATATATAATATAATAATATATTTATGTAAAAATCATTTTATCTGAATAAATGGCTCAGATAAAAGCCACATTTTAGAAAACGAAAGTTATGACATATTTTTTACATCTGAATAATTAATATGTTTGTTGTTGTTTGTTGTTGTCATGTAATGGCTATAGAGGACATAGTTTAAACCCTCTGCACGCCACTAGGTAATTTAATATATTTTTAATTTATTTTAATTAGACTTCATTTTTATCGATTAAGTTATATGATTTTAATTATTTTTTTGCACATAAGATGACGTTACTTGTCAATTTTTCAATGTTTATATTTGAATCATTGTTAACATTATAATTGTTGATTGCAAAAAAATTTTTTTGGACATTGTCAATGGATAAGTTAAAATCTAAATCAAGAATCAAAGCGGAGAAATTGCGAGTTCAACGCGAAAATGAGAAAAAAAAGAAAATTGCAGAAAAAACCAGATTGCAAAAGTATTATGTAAATAAAAAACCCACCGAGAAAAGGTAAGGACATTTTTGTTTACAAAATTTTTATAAGTTTTTATTTAACTTCATTTTGTTACATAAAAATATAATAATTTTATTTTTAATTAATTTGAAAATGTTTTTTTTTTAAGAAATCCAATTTTACCTAAAACAAATATGAATAATTGTAATGTTGTTTCACAAGAAATTAACAACACGCATCATCAAAATATGCTTGAACCTAAAAAGAATCATCTAAGAGAAAAAAATTCTTCAAGATCCATGGAGATGAAGCTTCGAAGAGAAATATGCTTATTAGAAAAACAACTTGAAGAACAACAAAAAAAGACTACTTTTTGGCAAAATAAATATAATAATTCACAGCGTCAACTTTTGATTATGAGAAAGAAAAAGAAATGTTTTTTTCGACGTGTATCGTATGCCACAAATACTGTGAAAAGTATAAAGCATCAAATTTCTCAAGTTCAAACCAAACGTGAAAAAGAATTACTTGCATCTGTACTTTCAAATCGTTTGTCTAATAAAAGTAGCGCGGTGGATAAAAACTTGAGTCTTTATAATCATCATTATTCTAAAATAATTAAGAATAAAACGTTTGAATCAGTCGAGGCGGTTGTAAAAATTCGAAGTGAGAAGAGACGTAATTTAAAAACCGATGTGACTAATTTTTATTTACGAGATGAAAATTCTTCATTAGCTCCCGGCGCTAAAGATTTTATTTCAAAAAATAAATTGAAAATGCGACGACGTTACTTGACTGATACCATTGGTAATTTATATTAACTCGAAAAGGATCAAAAGATTTAATGTATAACGTTAAAGTGTTGGCCATGGGAAAAGCGCTGCTGATGGACTCGGTGGAAATGTTAAAGTAATGTGCGACACAGCTGTATCATGTGGCAAGAGTGTTCTTTGTGCACAAGACATGTTTGACATTATTAAAAGTAAAGATACTAAAATTACACCATTCTTAGTAACTGAAGAAGATATGAAATTAGTAGACAATTTAATACCAGAAAAAGTGCCATCAGTGCCTCAAACAACTGTTGTACATCAAATATTCTGGACAAAATCTGAAGAAAATCAGCTGAATTTTCGATATTTGTTTTGCGATTTATGTATTTTAAATGGTCATTGCAATCATTATCATCTCAAGAAAAGTACAATAGAATATACCGAAACGGATTCCAACGAACTT
The DNA here is from genome assembly GCA_022817325.1 of Idris sp. 1 HC-2018. NCBI lineage: Eukaryota > Metazoa > Arthropoda > Insecta > Hymenoptera > Scelionidae > Idris > Idris sp. 1 HC-2018. The sequence continues at coordinate 11,971 of JABFPM010001547.1, forward strand.
GTGAAGGCTGTAAGTAGCTTAAAACTTACACCAGAAACTTATGCTGTAGGTGATTGGATTGTAGTCATTTATGATAAATGGTATCCGGGAAAAATTGAAAAAATTCAAAATGGTATTTTGACAACTAATTTTCTATCTAGAACTAGAAGTGTATTAACATGGCCAGCAACACCTGATATTCAGGATGTCTTACCGACACAAGTACTGTGTAAAATTCATCCGCCATATGAAAAACAAATGAAAAATAAAAGTATTATATGTTTATCCGATACCGAGTTTAAGTCAGTTCAAAAGGCAGCCAAAAATTGTATTATCTATGATTAATTTATTACCAAAAATTGAATTATCTATTATTAATTTATTACCAATGATTAATCATCGATGATTAATTTATTATATTTACTAACATATGTGTGAATATTGTTTATTGTAAATAAAATTTTTATATAATAACCAAAACAAATGAAAAAAAACTAGGTTTAAACATTTTTAATAAATTGAAATTTTATTTAATTGAAACTGAAGTATATTATTATTTTTATTATATTACAAATAATAACATTATAATGTCCCTCCAAAACGTATTTATAGAGATTTCATACATATAAAGATTATATTTTAGTATAAAAAACAAAAATAACAAAATTAAATTAAAGTTTGTAAACGGAAAAAATCGGGAAAAATTTAAAATTGGTATTTTGACATTTAAAGTATGTCACAAAGAAAAATGTTCATGTTCACGATTTTTTCTTGCGTTTTTAGGGTGTAAAAAAGAAGGAAATTCATGCAGCAATAGCGTGCCCCCCAAAAAAAAATTATTTTTTTTTTTTGGCCGCCTAATTGGCGTTTATTTGTAGAATTGCTCATATATCTATTGCTTTTCAATTAATTAATTAACAAAAAAACTGTTCAGCTCACTCTGTCTCCAAATAGTTTAAATAGTAGCTCTGCATAATTAGTAAACCAGGTTATGCTATCTGCAACTTTCCAACCACCTAATAAATGTAATTGATAAGGATAGTCATTGTCATACATAATAACTATTGGTGTCATATTGCTTGTAACAATTTCATTGATAAGATTATTGTAATATTGGACACCATCTAAATTAACTTGATCCACCATTCCGGTTGGTAAGATTCGCGTCCATGCAATTGAAAATCTGTACACTTTTCCCTAAAATTTGAAATCAATATTATTATTGAAAATCAACACCTAACTTTAATTTTTCTCTTTCTAAAAGTGAAAAATTACGTTTAGGTAAATCTGTAGAATTTTCAATAATTTGTATAAAGATTCAAGTGAACAATTTTTTGGTACAATTTCTTAATGTAGATAAATTTTTAGAATCATGTTTTGTTATGAAACTATAAATTTAAAAAACTTTTTGTACTATCTAAGAAGAATTTTATTTTGAGTACTTTTTGAATCCTGCTTTTAATTTTACTCTTAATATCATTGAATCCTTTAAAAAAAATTTAATAACAAAATCAAAAAAGACGATTTTGGATTTGAAAATTATAAGTGATTGTAAAAGAATCAAGAGAAATTTAAAATGGTACGAAAAAGAATTGATGAAAAAAAGATTCAGAAAAGTATTTTAAAAGAAATTAATCAAAGAGTCATAGGAGATAGAAAGAAAAATTTCCCGAGTTAAGAAGAAAATATATTACGGAAATCAAGTACCAGAATAAGTTGACGCATTTTGATGAAATTTTACATAGTGATAGAGTTGAACATGAGGTTTTAAATTGTTGAAATTTTGGGTCTGTAGGGAGATCTTATAGGAGGTCTGGGTACCTTTAATTCATTAAAAATGTATTTTTTTGAAATTTTTTCACCGTCAAGTTGTAGAGCATGATTTTTTACTTCAAAAAACATTAATCCAAAAAATTTACCTTCAAAACCTTTGGAGGAGATAAATTTTAAATTTGAAATATCATGTAATATTGGGATTTCAAACGAGTTTTATTACGTTTCGCTATTGTTTTTTTTATATTTTGACATCAATAAATGTGTCAGAACTTCAAAATAATTTTAATTCTCCAGTAAAAAATAATTCTTTTTAATATTTATACAGTTATGAAACCCAAAATTTAAAGATAAACTTTAAAAATAATTATTTTTTACTGGAGAATTAGGAATATTTTAAAGTTTTGACATTCTATCACTTGATTTCCGTAATAGAACTTCCCTTTAAAAGAATAATATAATAAAGATGTTCAATGGAATCTTGAAGTAGATTTCAAAAAGATTAATTATACCAAAATTCAAAAGCAAAATTTGTTGAGCAATTTTTTTTAAATTAAAAATAAATCTATAATAATTAGAAGATTTTTCCTATTACAAACTTATTATAAATCAAACTTATTAAATAAAAAATCCGTAATACAAATATAATAAAGAAACTGTATATAAAAATTGAATACTAACTCCCAGCTGTTTTGCTAAATAAACATCGTTAACATAGAGATGGTAAGAATCTGCAGCTACGTCACCATTACTGTGGTCCTGAATATCATTCTGTGATAAATGACCATAAATATCCCAAACTGACAAACCTTTGCCTATAGAAAATTTTGAAGTTTATTTCAGAAGATACATATTATTTATTATTTTATTAAAAAGTAAACTTTTTCAATCTGTTTTCAAATTCACTACTGAACCAGCATCTATTTTTTTAAACTAAACTGCTTAAGCGTTAAATAAAACATTCTATAATAAAATAAAAATTGTAATTCTTCAAAGCAAAGAAAAATTTTATACAATAAATATTACATTTGTTGAATTCGAATATATGGTTCGATGATGAATAAAAGAATAAGAGTAAGCAAAAATATCAAAAAATCCATCTATTCAAACCTCTATGTGCATTTTTTAATTGAGTTGAAAACATTATTTGGGCTTCTCCTTTAACAATGTTAAAAGCTAATTTTACTCACCGTTTAAATTGTATGCTCCTTCAACTGAATAAGCTACTGTACCAGTTCCAAAAAGAAATTCATCTGGAAATTTTTCTTGATTAATTATATTAGCATCTTTTATGTCGTTTTCGGAAAATTGGTAAACTGTGACTAGCACATCATCAGTTTCTGCATTTAAAAGATTAGATAATAAAGAGGGATAAAGATTAAACGTCGTTAAAATTCCACTAAATATGGTTATTGAAGCTGTTAAATTATACGGCAATATCATTTTACCTGGAAGAAGAAGTATATTAATATAAATTAATATAGAGTTTACATTAATAATAACTTTTATAAACAAATTTTCAATCAATTATTTTTTTTTAATTTAAAATAATAGTTCTCAAACCACAGAAATAATTATATATTACCTCAATCATATATATTCTGAGTTCTACACAGGTATGAATTTATTTTATGTAGGCTAATATAAAAGTGTACTTTTTTAAGTTTAACTCTATGATATAATTTTTCAGCTTATCGTAATGGAAATGATTGTATAACAAAACAATTATTAAACTTTCAAGTAACGTAATAAGTTATAAACAAAATAAACTTTTAAAATGTATTTGTTAAAAATATTTTAAATGAAAAATATTAAATCATAAAAAGACTTGATTCCAAAAATCTCAGTTAATCAAAATCAATTGATTAAACAGTAATTTTATTTTAAGAACAAAAATATTACTGTTCATATAATTTTTAAAGGCTACAAACATTATGAAAATTGTTTCTAGTTCTATTTACATTAATAAATTACATATTAATTTATATTAATTGAAATTAAATTAATTATTTCTTGAGTGATGTTACAAATTCAGTACTTATGTTATCAATATTAAAAATATCGCAGTTTAATTTATTTAATTATTATTTAGAAATCTTTTATTATTAAATCAAAATCATTAAAATTTAAACAAAGTAAATTTAATTTTCGCGCCACTTGTAGTTACATCGCTTTTATCGGTAAAACAGTTTTTGTAACATGTGATTTATGTCTTTTGCAGCAATGTTCACATTCAATCTGTTTCATCTATGTTCACGCGAAACATATTGTGTATTGTTGTTCAGTGAATCAGACTGCGTGACGTGCTTTTTTCGAATAATTTTAATTAACACAACCAAATTGCTACATAAAAAATATCACCATGTCCAAAAATGAAGAACAATTTGATGGCATGTTGTTGGCCATGGCTCAACAGCATGAAGGAGGAGTCAAAGATGTTTGTATTATGACCGGTTTAATATAACCTCAATACTTGCATGTCAAAATTAATATATTTATTGCATTTTGCTTTTATAATAAAAAATATTTCTTATTTGATTAAAATGTTTTGGTTTATTTTCAGTTGCTTGATACCATCTTTAGCTTTCTGGCAAGAAAAACTGACTTTTATACTGGAGGTGGACAAGGAGCAGCGAAAGAGGTAAAATTTTTCAATTAATACATTAAAATTAAAATATTTTAAATTAAATTAAAATATTTTATCATATTTTCTCCTTATAATAAATAACTCATTTTTTCAATTTAAGTCCACGGTGATGGTTTTTTGTTTGTAAAAAGATACTGATTTATCAGAGATTAACATCTCTTTTGATAATCTTAAATATTGTTTTATTATAAAATGTTTATAAACATTAAATTGATATTCTATGCAGTTATGAACTGCTTTATCGATTTATGTTTATTTACATTGTAAATTATTGTTTTTTCACAAGAAAAACACATGAAATTCAAGATAATTAGATGTTCTAGAATTACTAGAACATTCCGTGATATTTCTAGTAGTGTATGTGTGTATAAGATGTGTGTGATATTATGTTTATATTCTACGAATACTGATACATAGTACATATTGGTATAATATTGCTATAAAATTTAATCCACTTACATAATTAAATCTTTAAAAATTGAAAATTTAAGGAAAATGTGTTTCTCGGACTTATATTAAATTTTTGCTACAATATTAATCAAAAATATGTTAATAATATGTCTTATTTTTTAGTTGGTAATGAATGTTTTTAATAAACATGAAGCTACTGCAGTGGCTAAATCTAACGCTGAAAAAGCAGAAAGAGCAGAACAGGAAAGAAGACGTAAGGAAAAATTAGAGAAAAAGTTGAAAGAAGAGCAAGAACAAGAAAAAATGGAGTGCGAATCCAAAATTGTAGAATTGACTGATGAGCAAGCTGCTAAAATGCAAGAAGAAATTGATAATAAAGTAAGTATACTTTTATAAACGAAATTTGACAAAATATTTAAAATAAAAAATTCTTGTAATAAGATATTTATTAAATAATAATTTTAAAGTAAATATAAATAAGAACTTTTGCTCATATTTTTCAAAAGTTAATCCACGTTAGAAAATACTTTTAAAAAAATTATTTTAAAAACAAAATTTTCTATGCAAATATTGACTTTCTTCAATTTTGTTAAATTTGAATTATATTAACTTTTACTAATTCTCTCAGTTTTACCACTTTTTTCTAATTTTTATTTAGAATTTGCTTTGTTTTAATAAATAAAGTTACTTTTTATAAAAAAAAAGTATAATAATACGTAGGCTAAAAATACTTTGAAATAATTAATTTAACACGATTAAAAATGAATTAAAGTTGAAAATTTTTTAGTAAATTCTATTTTAGTTTTTAATGAGACTTAATATTATTAATTTTTAAATTAACAGAAATGAATCAAGAAAAATAATTATTTCAATTTATTATAATAATTATTCAATATCAATAAGATTATATTTTCATGGTTTTTCTTGAAACCAGAGAATTGTTTTATCTAATGAATACATTAGTTTTTGGCTTTTTTTATTTCTTTAAGAGAAGCAATCTGTTTAAAATAAATGAGTTAATAATAAAAAAAAGTTTAGCTAAAGTTTTAAACCTTTGAAGTTCAAAAAGATATTTCTATAAAACTTAAATATAAATAAATAAATTAAAGTAATGATCTAATAATTTAGTTAAACGTAAAATAGAAATATTTATTCAATTTTAATTACGTTCAGTGATCTTACGTTTACCATTACAAATGTTAAATTTATAACATCGCTCAATTTTTTAAGTCATGTGTCAACAAATTTCAAATGAGCTTTTGTAATAATGAAATAATTATTGCTTACAATTGCAATACAGTTTATTTATCTTTTGCCTTAAATTTATTAAATTATATTATTCAAAAGTAAAACAGACTTTTTTTTTACAATATCTGATATAATGTTTAATTTTGATTGCCAGCAAAAAAACAAAGTTAAAATAACAACATAAATATCAAAGGATTCTCCTATTATTATTTCGAAAAATATAACACTTTGCAAATTTATATCAACTTTAAATGTAAAATTTTTAAATACTAAAATCATTTTTGCAGTATCCAAATCTTTTTTTTAATTTTTTCACAATAGCTCTTTTTTTACAACTAAATACTTGAAATAAATACATTTAATCTATAAATGTATTTACCTAACGACTGTTATTGCATTATTTATATTTTTGCAGAAATCAGGAAAAGATACTCCAGCTAGTTCCAACGAGAATCCAGAAGTTCCTCCAGTGGTTCCAAAGGTTGAAGATGATGAAGAAGAAGATGAAAAAGAAAAAGGAAAACTCAAACCTAACAGCGGAAATGGCGCAGACTTACCAAACTACCGGTGGACACAAACGCTGAATGAAGTTGAGGTAAGTACGAGGCATACATTTTTATTAATAAATCTTTATTTAACTTCTAATGAAAATTATTTTCTGTCTTTTAAAAATTACGGTCAATAAATGTGAAAAAATTAAAACTTCAGATTGAATAACAAGTTAAGTCAACTTTTCATGCTTTTAGGGAGAAAATCATTGAACAAAAACAGAAAATCCTGGCTTGAAACAAATGTTATTTTTTCATAGCAATTTATTATTTAAGTTAACGTTTATTACATATCTTATTGAAGTAACTCTCATCCTTCTTGTTTATTCGAAAATATTCAAAAGTCAATTAATTAACTCATGGCTTATTGAAAAACGAGCTATTCTTTCAATTATTTTTGACCTGTTGATTTTCTTATATACAATGAAATTAAGTTATCAATACACACAAGTGTTCTTTTTGAAAAATAAATAGAGATAAACTATGGACAATTTAAAAAAAAGCTGTTACTTATATCTGTAATTGAAATTGTTTAAAAAAATTGTGCGATTTGAACGCAGAAATATTTTGTAATCATATTTTATATTTGTATACATTGAAAACTCAATTTTATTGTAAATTAAACAAAAACAGGTAAAAAATGATTGAACTAATAACTTATTTTTTATTAAGCCATTCTCTTACATGTGCGGTAAAAATGTCCATTTCTCCCATTTTTATGAGTTGGAGAAACAAACAAGCTTTTCTCCAAGCTTTCATTCTTTGCCGATACTTTACATCTTTCGGAACATTCGGAAAATTCGGATAATAAAATAATATTTATACAAATAAATTGTATTAAGTTATTTTTGCTTTTTGTTCTTTTTAATACCAAATTTTATTCAAATATTTTAAAATGTCTAAATTAATTAATTGTTTTTAATTGATTTTTAATTCGAAATTATTCAAAAGATTTTGTATTTAACTTTTGTATTTAGTTTTTTAAAATTACATTAAAAAATAAAAAAAATTGAACTATTTTTTATTTTAAATATTCCAAATTGTCGTTTATTATTTAAATATTTATTGCAATATTCGTAAGATAATATGTTTAATATTCATTTAAAATTTCATACAACATTTTTGTATTTCTCGGGGGTGGCGGCGGCTGCCCCCCCCCCCCCCCCCCCAGAAACCCTCTCGCAAACGCCAGAAGCTTCGCCCCTGAACCCCGTTACTCGCTTCACTCGTGAGAATAATT
>JABFPM010001548.1:0-19813 GCA_022817325.1 Idris sp. 1 HC-2018
GGCTAAAATCGGGTACTTTTTGCAATTTATTATTAACAACTTTTGAACAAATTTGTTTAAGCAAATTTCGTTAATACAATTTATGGACAGCTAAATTATCTACAATTTCAAAATAGTAAATCTGATGAAAATTGACGTGCAAGGAACATTTCAAAGTTAAAGAAATTAAAAAAAATAGTTTTCGAGAAAAATCAAGTTGAAATTCGATTATGGTTATTGCTTGTTATTACACTACCACACAAAATGGTAAATTTCACTATTTTTAAACGAGATTCCAAAAAATCATTTTCACCACACGAAAGTAAATACTTTCAAGAGCTAAAAAATGCTATACATTTTTTTTCAATTTTTCTTTATTGTTTATCATTTTTCACTTCACTGTCCCCTTAAATTTACATTGAATTATAAACTGACGATTTATTAATAATAAATTGTTTCAACAAAAATCTCAGTTTTATATGAAACTCTGCAAAACAGTTATGTTGCTTAAGACTTCAACGAAATTTACTCTCATGCATAATACTGGCATTATCGCTGCATGTTTTACATCTTTATTTGGAATTCGAGGAAATTGTTTTAAAGTATTTTTACATTATTTATTAATCGAAATTGTAATTAAACATAAAAACCGATGTCATAAGACGATTTTGTAGGATATACCGGCTTATACATTTTTAATTTCTTAAGTGTTTGAAGGTAAAAATGGAGCAGGATAAGGAGAAGCCTACTCTATTAGAGAAATTTTTTAAGATGTTCACTCTTTTTGTTTCATACTATAGCTAAAAAGTTCATATTTCATAAGTTAGTTGAAAGAAAAGAATAAATAGTAGTAAGTTAAGAGTTGCTTGCATTTAAAATTTTGTATGTCTTTACGCCAAATATTGCAATATTAAGACATCGATTGTGTTCCATGAATTAAAAATAAGGTGAAATCAAATAATAGTTTTCTTGTTTAAATTATTGTTTTTCCAAGAAACACCTGTTTCTTTATACATCAACATTATGGAGACAGAAGTATATTTATTAATCTAATAAACTTGAATATTAACGATGTCCATTATGGTACCTACGATTGATAATAATCAAATTCTTATCACTTATTCATGGAGAAAAAAATATAGCTTGAAACGAATATTTATATACGAACAATTTGATTGGACTTTTCATTAAATCATCACAGCAAATTCATTGCTTCGTTCTATACTTCTACTCAGATGAAACAAGAAATTACTCTCTCTCATTAACCAATAAAATCATCGAATGAAAGCATGAGAATTTTTATCGTTTCAAACTCTGTTTTTTTCTCCGCGCACATTTTGATATAGTCACAAATATCGATGTTGCAATATTGCAACATTTGGAACTAGAGAGTTAAATTAAGACACTCAATACATTTTTAAGACACTTTTTTCCACTTTTAAAGACAGATTTTTTTTGCTGTGATAACCTCAGTTATCATGATTACTTCACTTGATCTTATGTGTCGCATAATAAAATTATCCATAAAATACGTTCCTATTAAGGAGGAGGGGGTTCAAATTTTTAGCCATATCAGAGAACGTATTTTATAGATGATCCCTTAGTGTTAAATGAATATCACATTTATGCTCCATTTATTTTGTCATTAATTGTAGAACTATTTTGTAATTACTTTTAAAAATCATGTTGTTTTCACTTCAATGTTATAATGTCAACTGTAAATCCATTCTATCTTGTGTTTGTAAAAAGCGTAATGTGTTTTGAGTTTTCAATTATTAGCTATAATGCCTCTTTGTATTTATATATTTGTATAGTTATGTATTTCGTAATTTTTCTATTGTAAAACACTAATTTGTGAAATTAAACCATAAAATGAACCGTGATATAAAAAAAAATTGTAGTCTATTTGTAAATATAATTTGTATTTATTAGCGTAAATAATGAAGAAGATTAAATTAAATAATTGAACAGGTTTCTCTTTGAGTGATTTATTTACCTAGATTATTAAAAAATTAATTATACAATTAAAAGAATTAGTTGTTTACTTTTACTTTTCATTGTCAGTATAATTATTTTTATTTTGTTGGTTACTCATAAAGCAAAATAACTTCATACCAGAGCTAGTTTGAAATACACATATCCTCTGGCTCAACGCTGGTACCAACGATTTAATTAAGTTTTACTTTTGTAATAATTACGTGAAATGTTTTTTTCTACATACATTCAAAAAATTTTGTTAATAGGAAGAAACATTTTTAGTTCTGTTTAGAATAAATTGAAGTTTAATTCATCAAGTGACATGCTTTGAATTTGGCTTGTTCATTTAACTTTACTGGTTAATTAAGCTTTTAAATACCAAGACTGTTATGTGCACACAAAAGTTACCACGTGGGGTCCGTTCGAACTCCATCAAATATTAAAGTATATATTGGTATTAAAACTTTTTATATGAAATAGACTCGTCCAAAATGCATTAATTAATGATTCTGCATTAATATTTGTAATTATACAATTTTTCAAAAGATTTACAATATATATTAAATAAAAATTGATTAATGAAAATCTTATTCTGATGAAGTATTACAGTCATCCCAATAAACTTCTTTTAAGTTGTTTACTTTACTGAAAACAGAACATATTTGTTATACAAGCACAAAAATACAAATTGATGAATAGAAAATATTATATACAAAAATTCAGACAAGATTATTGTCAAGTACTGTCTGCGTGAGCTATAGCACGAATTAAAAGAATTCTAAATTATATACAATCGACGCTCTCTATAGTTCAAATTTCTATCCTTTTATTTTCAATAAGCTTAAAGATGAACAAAGACACAAATATAGACTCTTGAGAACGCCGATTATATTGTTCAAAATTAAGTAGTTTAGAATAACGTAAATCATTAATAAGATATATAAATTGATATTATAAAATTAACAATAGATTTAGCAAAATATAAGTTACAAATAAAATGTTTTATGAATACAAAATTCAAAACTAATTTGATTGCATTTTTTGCCGATTTTATATAAAATAGCATAAATATTAATTTTATTATCTAATAAAAGTGTGAAACTTAATATGCCAGGTGGATTCCGCTTTGATCTCAACTTCTACAAAAGTTTAAGTCAAAAATACGTTTATTTATTATGATTTTGGCTTTCTTTTGACATCATAAAAGAAGCATATTAAAATAATCAGCTTTGTAAATAAAAGATCGCGGAAAAAAAGTATTGAAGTCTGCGTAGACCCCATCATGGCACTCAAAAGGTTAAATTCCACAAAAAATGTTTGAAGTACAGAAAATATTTTTTAATTATAAGAATGAAAGACAGAAATGGATGAAAATTTAAAAGTATATAGTGAGTTTTCAACTTATAATTTTTGGTATAATCGTTGGTTTGTCGATATTTGCTATTACTTTGAAAAAAGGCTAAATGCTGATGACCATTGGCATATAGCCGTCGAGCCAAACAAGGCCTGACTGTCTCCATTGCTATATGGGTATACAAATAACATCCAAATACTACATTTCTTAAGTATCAGCATTGTATTATCTGATTGAATATTCAGTATATTTCTTAAGGTTTATAAAAATATTTAATTATTTGCAGCTGAACAGCTATTGCAGCCCGATGTTGTAAACCCCTTTCTTCCTGAGTCAATTGGTCAATAGTGAGCCATCGGTCACGTTTCTATAATGATGCCCTAGGCTATCTTCTCGGTTATGGCTGTTTCGAACCGCCATAAATTTGTTAAATGTTAGTGAATTATTGTAATATTTTACATCGTTAATACACACTTAAAACAAGGTAGAATGGATCTTTTAAAAATTTTATTTTTATTGCAATTAGATTTCTGATTTGTATTATACACTGTTTGGAAAATGTACATCTTGTATCTGTCTTGTACAAATTGTATCTGTGTTGATAGCGTTCCAATAGATACGAAGATTGGTAAATAAGGTAAGGCAATATACAAAATTTAAGTGAACCTGAGACACTGGAATAAAAAAATCGAATTTGATATTTTATGTGTTGAAATGTCTTCTAAGACTTCAACTGATTGAAATAGGGGAAGACATTTCATTCATTATATTTATCTACAAAATGATACAAACTTTATTTACCTTTCAATTCATATCTGTAGAACAACTATGATTCAATCTAAAAAAGAGTAAAAAAATAAAATTTCATAGCCTTCTCATGCATTTTCTTTTGTAATAAAGGAATTCATTTTTTATAAAAGTACAAATAAAATATTTTTTATATAAACCGCAAACTTTTTTGCAAAAAAAAACAATTGTTCCGAATAATTGTTTATTTTAAAAAGTATTCCCGAGACGAAATGTTCACGAAACAGAACATTTATTTATTTTTTAAAAAATAACTTGTTTTAAATTAAAAATCTAAAAACGAATGTGATGCTAAATTAATAGCTACTAGTTTCTTATAAAGAAATAATTATTAAAAATAATTGTTTTGCTTAAAAGCGAGCTGGACAATTTAGGCTTTATGTATAAAAATTGATATAAAATCATTAATGTATTTACGTTATCATCATCGTACAATTTTTCAGTTTTTTTTTGCTTTATATATAACAAGTATTATTGTACTTAATGCATGTTCAAAAATGCAATTTTTTTTTAATTTATGCTAAAGAAAAAAAGCTACAATTTTTTGCATTCGTATTTTTTAGCACATAAAATTAATATATGTATATATATATTTATCATTAATAATTTTACAGTTATGGACTAAGGTAAAATATTATCCGAAGAAAGTCTTAAAGTTGCCAAACTTAAATATTTTGAATCTATAGTTACAAGATTAACTATAAAAATTAAAATGTATGTAAAATAATAACTGAATCTTTTTTAATGACTAGTTAGTAGTGGTCGAACTCAAAGCTCTGTCGTTGGAGGAACGATACTGATGGCAACCAGTAATGCGAGGCTAACGAATGTAAAGAGAACGACAATTTACAACCAATTGCCTCTTAAAGATATGGTAAGTCTTAAAGATATTTTATACTATTAAACATATTAGATTTTTAAATGTAAATCGAAAGAAACAAAAATTTAGATTGAAACTAAAAAAAAATAATTTTTAAACTTTAAATCTGTAAAAATAGTTTTAAATTCAATCCATAAAGTTAAAACTAGAAAATACGAATAAAATATTGAACTTGAATTATGAAATATTATAAAAAAGTTATTAATCATTTAATCTGAGACAAGAATTTCCGTTCAAGAAAGTGTTATGACTTTTCGTTCATTTTATAATCAAATGAAAAATTGTTTATTACAAGAAATTGCATAATGTTGATTAAAACGTCAAAACACATTTTTTCAAAGTTCTTTAAAATTAAGAAATGCTTTACGATGTGCGCAATGATAAAAACATGTAAATGTATGTTAATTACAAATAATACCAATTACAGTTAGAATTATTTGAAAATTTATATTTATTTGCAAAATTGTACACTTTAATTTTTTATATTTATATAAAAAATCGTAATAGTAATTGATGCATAGTACAGTTCGTAATCACGTTTACATAATGCTTGAAATCATTAGTCTATAAAACGTCAGTATCATTCTTTACACTTGAATTAATTAAACATGAGCTTCTTAATGTATTATCACTGATTGACCTACGAACTTAATGTTAAGTAAATTGTGTAAGCAACTATGAAAATTTCATTTCAATAATACTATGAGTTCTTCTTTTTTTTAGAACAACACTGACAAGTTAACAATATCTAACAAACTCATATTAACAAAGTTTTTAACAATTAAAATAAACTTAAAATACAAATCAACATATTTTGAATTATTTGTAATATTCAAATTACCCAAAAATAAGTTTAAATCTACTTTTTCATTAATTTCAATTATATACAATTTATTTGTCAAAACTAAATAAAAACTAATTCCATGTGATATTATATAAATTTGAAAATCTCGTTCTCTTTTATAACATCTTAATTAAAAAATAGTACAAAAGTTTAAATGACTTAAAAAAAAAACAAACAATCACAGATTGCATCAGTTGAATTAATGTTTACATAATCTAGATTCATTTCTTTGATCAATTTGTTTTACTTTCTTTAATGTGGTCGCAACAATTATGAGTTATATAAAATATAAGAGACACAATTGCTCGCATGAGTTTCTCGAAAATTATAAGTCAAAAATATTCACGAGCAAATAATTAAAATGATAAGCAAACTTAAACATTTATTGTCACGACACGTACATATTAAGTTTTTGCATTATATTATACATTTAACAAATAAGCGTAACATAAGATGATGATTTTGTAAAAATCTCTAAATTTATTTAGCTGCTTGTTTCTTCTCGCGGAGGTATGTCTTCAATTTTGGAATCACTTAATTCTTTTTTCTTTCTCAGAGCTCGACTACGAATGTTGAGCATTGTTTTAGCAACTAACCAAATGGCTCCTCTGTCGCAAACACACCTAAGCGCATTTACAAATCCTAAAATGAGCCAGTGCGGCGGATATCCCGTCGTCCTAGATTCAATACCGATTGTTTTCAATGAAGCATCTACAAATTTCTCAGCCGTTGGGGCCATCCACGTTGCCCTTCTGTAAAATCACAATACAATGTTAATTCGTTTAATAATGAAAAACACTTAGACAGGAAATAATGAAATCAATGAGAAACTGTCAATTCATGCCAGAATGATTTTCAGAATTTCAAATTACTATTTCAAATACAGAGATTATTTTAATTTAAATCTAATAATACTTTGTTAGAAATTTTGGATTAAATTATACATGAATATTTTATACAAAGTTTATTATACTTTAATGTTCATTAAATTTAAAAATAATATTTTAAGTAGAAGATTATCTTAAAATATTAAATGTAATAATATTTTATTCTAAATTTTTGATTGAAAACATGTCTTACTTGATTTTGGACATTTTAGTGGCAACCGGTCCCGGAAGTACACATTGTACCGTGACACCTCTTGGTGCAGCTTCTGCAGCAAGATCTGCACTTAGTTTGTCGACGTAAGCTTTGCTTGCTGCGTAAACAGACAAATATGGACTTGGTATGGCACCCGCGGTTGAACTTATGTTAACAATAATTCCTTTTCCTCGTTCCATCATGCCTGGTAAAACCGCTCTTGCAACTCCGGTAACACCTGCAACATTTAGCTGCAATATCCTCGCGATCGTTTCTTCAGAGACATGTGTAAATAATTCCGGGTGATCGTAACTTCTTCCGGCATTATTAATGAGTACACCGACCTGCAAAAAGGAAAAGTAATTAAAATAATGAATTTATACCAAAATTACTTACCGATTTAAATTTTGTATTCGTTCTTATTTATATTTTTTATTAACACGTTTGAAAGTAAGAAAGTACTTAATTAGAAGCTTATTTCTGTTAAAAAATACTTATTTAGAATGTACATTTTAATGAAAATTTATGGTAACATTTACAGTACAAAAATAAGTAAACTAAAATTAAATGAATATAACAATATTTTTGCTAAGTTTGTATTGAACTTAGAATTAGAAATCGTAAAAAAATTTTAAAAAACTGTGCATAAAAGTTTAACTTACATACGTCATACATTATAAAGTCTAACTGAATCTTTTCCTTCGTTAAAATACAGTAGAACGCGTTTTTTACCATGACATAACAAGTTTTTTGTTTCTTTTTTTTCATAAATAACTTGGTTTTTCGAGTTAAAACAATTCATTTTGATCTTTTTTGTATTAGTTTTCTTTCAAATAAAATTTGACTTTCAATTTTTAGAATTTTAAAACACAAAACTGGAATATTGAATACATTTCATAAATTTTCATTTAGCAGTAATGACATTAAAATTTTGATGTCATGTCACCGATGACGAAGATAAAATATGCTTTGCCTGTAAACATTGTTTTACGAACCAATTAAAGTTTTATTAGACAATTTGCCTAGTAAATTAATTCTCATTTTTATTACACTGTACATCTCTTAGAAGCAAAAAAAAGTTGTCAAAACGATGAAACTTTCTATCGTTGCACTTTATGTATAATTGACCAGAGAAAGTTAAAAATCTTTTAATCTTTATTATTAACAGAAAAAAAGAAATTAACCAAATATAGTGTATACCTTCTACAAATAAAGATATTTTTCATCTAATTCAAAATTTTTACCATCATTTATCATTTAAATATTATTCAACTTTTAGCCAAATTCTCGATATTCCCAATAAAAGAAGTTGCAGAAAAGTTGCTCACATCACAAAATCTTTAATAAGTGAAAGTTCTTATGCTATACGGAGATAATCTTTCGAACACGTGTAAACACTTTCTCATCAAGGTGTATGATCTCCAAAAATAAACTCTCAAAAAATATCCTACCGCTTGATTAATCAATAAAACAAAAATTTTGTTAACCCACCTCAAGTCCATCTATAATTTTTCCAATTCTGGTATAAACTTCCTGTCCCTCAGTGAGATCAGCCTCAATAACTCGAGTTTCAACTCCATATCCTTGTTTGATCTCCAGAGCAGTGTCTTCCAACTTTTCGATGGACCGTGATACCAAAATAATGTTGAGGCCTCGGTTTGCTAGAGCTTTTGCAAAGGCTTTTCCAAGTCCATCTGTGGCTCCGGTTACAACCGCCCATTTCCCTTGGCTTCTTACATCGATTCCAAGCCCCAGCGAGGGAGCAATCAGCTTTTTCCAAATTAAAACACTCAGTCGAATCACTATCCTAAGACCCACCGCAGCTATGATCATAATCGCTATTTTCTCCCAGTATGATAGAGCCATCCTTTAATTTTGCTTGCAACACCAAATCGTTCGAATTACTTTCTAAGTAAAAACAAAATATAGTATGTAATTTCATATTGTTATACAAGGAACAAATTATTCATGAGGTCGATTTATTGGAAATCATTAATTAAAAAAAATGAAATTAAGCGAAAAAAAATGTAATGACCTCGTTACTGCACTTTTTGTTATTTTATATTGTTCACGAGTTTATCGAATGACATGTATGAAATATTAATGCTCTAATGGTTTCAATATTAAAAATTCATTTATGCCATGTTTCTTTACGCAAGTAAATAATAATTTGTTAAAATTAGATAACAAATTGTTCATTAAATTTAAACTGACCTGAAAAGAAGTTTCATATCGTATAGTTATTATTAGACTCTTTTTTTCTCTGATAACATGTTGTTTAACTTTGTTTTTTTTTTATAGATTAATACTATGCATCAATTACACACATAAATAATGTATCAAGTTATAAATTTTTATTCATAATAAAAAAATAATAAAAAAAAACTAAGAATTTATTAATAATTGATTTTATTCGTGGAAACCAAATACGTTTTACAAAAGCAAACTAATACTCCACACCGACTGATATTCGAATGTTAAAATCGATCCGAATTTTGAACCAAAAATCGATCAAATATTTCACCAGTTTAAAAATCATTTTAGAACTTTTCACTCGTACAATCGAGGAACGATTAACGTTACACTTTTGCTTACATCAATTAATCTGTCATTTTCTTATCAGCCATTCGACAAATGTTGCACTTTGTGCACATAACAATCTACGTAATAATAAAATTGCCACTTCATCAAAATATAAATTAATTTTCTTTCTTTCTATGATAACAACAATTTTTTTTAGATATAATATTTCCTCGGTGAATAATTTATTTTGTCCAGAGAGAGAGAGGGAAAGAGAGTATGAAAGGCTTTCGTGTAAATAATCATCATTGAGTTTCGAGCACACTTTCTCACCTGTCACTGACATTCGCCTCGTGGCACGTACCGAAACACAGCGCGATGACAATTGAACGACTGGTGTAACGGTACAGTTTTTACGGGTGCCCAGAACGCGTCGTCGGGCGTCGCGACGTCGGCTCGGCAGACGTTGCTGAGGTCGCGGTCGATGCCTGCCAACTTCGGCAGTTGGTGCGCGCGCGCAATGTCAGGGCTAGGCATTGCCCCTTCCGCGCGACGATGCTTTTTCTTTGGCATACTTTTGCTGCCCATACAGCACCACGGAAACTAGGTTGCTCGTTCATTTCCGTGTACACGTTGAGCCTTCCGTGAGAGATACCTGGTAGAACTGGTTACAGTAAACTTTTTATCGGCAAAAAAGTATTCAAAATCGAACATAACGTATCGAAAAATATCATAAATAAAAATAAATTCTAATTACTTTTAATTAAAGAAAAGCAAAGATGAAAAAAACTTAACATTATGTAAAAATGTTTTGAATAAATTTAGCAGTAGGGTTTGCGAATTTACAAATGAGTAATTGGAAGTGAAACTTAAATGTTGAGTTTCTGATATAACTGCAATGGAAACGGTATGCATTAAAACAGTTATGAAGAAAATCATTTTGCGAGACGAGTTTGATGCTGTAAAAGTTACTAATAATATTGCAATTTATAAGACTTAAGGAAAATTTTAGAAATTAGGAATTTTTTTCTTAAAATGTTATAGTTTTTTAAATTAATGGTACTTTTATTATAATTTTTTATAAATGACTTTGTAATTACTTTTATATCTTGTCTAAGAAGAAGATAATAGTTTAATGTTGATAATTTAAAAAAAAAATACTTGACCACTATTATCGTATCGTATCATTTATTTGACTTCTCATTAAAGAATTCTTAAGAAGTTAAACCAACTCGCTGAGTATGCGAACATTATCATATACTACTTAACTTAAACAGCCTTAATATGATTTCAAGTGCCGAAATCATTATACGTGAAAAGTTTGTGTCAATATTTCTTTTAAATATTATAACACTATATTTTTGAACTGGAAATAAATATTATGAAACATGAATTGTATTATTGTAATAAATATAATTCTCAAACATACATGAATTCAGTGGCAAATAAAAACAGAAAAATGTATATTTTGATTTCTGAAGGATCGTATATTATTTGAAATAAAAACAATTATTATTCTGTAATGATTAAGATTAGTAAAACAAATTTATAGCACTTTTTGCCTAATTCAGGATATGCTTTATTTTTTTCAGCAAATCGTCATGCAGGACAATAATATCAAATCAACGATAAAGAAAATTAGCTCACCTTCCTTTTTATCTGTTGGTTTAGAACCAGTCTATGAGAATGAAAATCAGTTAACTTGATTTTATATTTATTCAGATCAGAATATACATAATCTAAGATGAAATATTGAAAATGTAGTATGTACAACCTAAATTAAATAATTCATTATATTTTTTGTACTGATTAGATTTATTTTTCACGATATTTTGATGATAGAGTATTTATTATAATAGTTACTTATAAATTTATTGGAATTGTAAAAGAAAATATCATTTTATTAGATACAAAAATTTCAAAAATTAAAAACTCATCTAACAATTTGAGGACATTAAGTATTTATATAAAAATAAGTTGTGTCATTTTAGATTAGAAGTTTTATATTAAAAATTTAGATTTTTATGTTAATTTTACATTGTTAATAAATAAAAATAATATTTGTTTGATGGTGCAAATTTTGTAAATATCAGCTTCTAAGAATAGTAACCTATGTCTAGGTGTGATTACAAATAAGTAATGAGTTTTTTTATTCAAGTTGTAAAATGCGTGTAATAACTCAAAACTTTAATAAAAATCTCGTAAAAATGTAATTGCTTAAATGTTAATGCACAAAAAATAAATTAATTAAAATCTACTGACATTATTCAATATCAATTAAATAGCATTATAATAAATGTTACATATAATAAATATAATGTTAACAAAGTCAATGAAATTTTAAGATTATACTCATATTTATTAAAGAATAATAAAACAATTTGTCACTAGTACTATAATATTTGTAAAATACTTGATATTCTGAACTGGGTGTACAAATGAATAATATGGTATATATTTTCAATTTTTATTAAGTAATTCAGTTTGTATACATATATTTTATCACTTTTTTAAGTTAAATTCATTTTTATCAGTTTGTTAAATTTATTTCGCATCTAAAATGTATAATATACTTAAAAAGTCAATGCTTAAGTACATTATTAAAGATTATATTATCTCTACGAATTAAAATAATTATAGACAAGTATAATATACATAATAAATTATTATAGGTAATGTAACACGCATTAAACAGAAGAATTAATCAAAAGCTCATCATAAACTTATGAGATTTTTAGTTATGTACATGTTTTATTGGAAAAAGTTATTTACAATGTACAGAAATCATTAGATGTTTAAAGAACAAAGTTTTAACTTTACTTGATCTTTGACAAAAAAAAATTAATTTGAATTTAGAAGATAATTGTAGAAAATTATCACTATTTGAAACAATTAGTACAAACAACAAACTGAATATAAAATTTATGCTGTATATATTGTATAAATTTATTTAAGAGTATTTGAATTTACTTAAGTTTAAAACTATAATTATAGACAAAAATAAATAATATCTAATTTTAAGTGAAGGTTATTAATGTAATTTTTTATAAATTAGATCAAATGGTAAACTTCAATTGTTAATAATGCAAAATCTTGAGAATTTCATGTTCAAAACAAACTGCATCTATAAGTTAAAAGCTAATCATCTCAAAATAAGGAATCGCAATTTTTACGAGGAAAATTGTACAAAATTAGCATTGATGTATATTTATAATAAAATGAGATATGCAATGTTATTCATGTATGTTTACGTATATATGAAATCATATAATGTACGTTCTTCTGTCAATAAACATTTTTTCGTAATCCTTCGAACTCTCGATTTCTCCTTATCCCGTTACTTAATACTTTTAATGGGAACAACCGATATAGTTTACTATAATAGAGAAAGCAACTGAAAACTCTCACTGACTTTTGCGGAGCTGCTTCTGTTAATTATATTTTCAGTTTAAGATCAATAATTATTACTAGAACTACCAGTTTTCAAACAAATAGATATATTATTTATTTTTTTAACAAGAAGTAAAATAAGTTATTTCATACCACAATCACAATTCTTTTATTATTTTACGAGTTTTAGACACACAGTTTTACAAATTTAATACAAACTTAATCAGTCAGTAATTTTCTCTAATATTGATAATCGATTATAAACTTTTTTAAATGTACATTGACCTTCCAAGAAATCCGATGAAAAAGCTTCCAATTCTCTTTTCGAAGACTTAGAAGTGATAACTTGTTCAAAATGATTTATCTTGCATTGCAACCAATCAGTCCAATGTTTAATTAACTTTGTTGCATTAACAATTACTTCTTTTTTATCTTCATAATTATTTTCACTGTGGTACATGCTACTACAGGTACTGTCTTGCTGTATACACTCAGAAATTATTTCACTCAAATACATCGCAATTTTTCCACAGATATCGTAAACATTTTTCTTTTTTTTTGCAAGATTCTTTGATTGAGTTTTATTTATCATGCTTGTTACATCAATTGACAAAGCTTCGTGTATTTCATTTGTTATACGGTCACATCCATCATTTTCCTTTACATCCTCAAGCATATCAGACAGCAAACTAACAACTTCAGCCAACAATTGATCTGCTAAAGCAAAAATTTTGTTAGTTCCTACATCTCGAGTTTCTGGTTTATCAGTTTCAACTTTTTTGTCAGTCTTTTCTTCTTTTTTCTTCTTTTTGGACTCTTCCTCTTCCTTCTGCTTTTTCAATTCTTCTAATTTTCTTCTTTTATCTTCTTTTAGCTTTTCTATCGAAGCCCTTTTCTTTTCTTCCTGTTGTTCTTTCAATCTGAAAATAGTACGTAAAATAACTCAAAATTTTACGGTACAAATATGAGTAAAATTACAGAACGAATGTATTTTTACAGACAAAACTGTGACAATCTAACTTAAATATCTTGAATTCAGAATTTTTTTTAATTTCATGATTTTAAAATAAAATGTTATTAACTGTATTAATATTATGAATAAATTTTTAAATTAAAATAATTTATTTAGTGCGAATCGTAATTTGTCAAAAAATGGCAGTTCACAACATTGTGTGAAACTACATTTTTCTGTAATTTTACAAAACATATCCCATAAAAGTCAGTATGTAAAATCACAGAATATATTCTGTGTAGTTTATTTTATGTATATGTTCTGTAGTTGTACGTAAAATATTATTTGAATGTTTAACCTTCTAAGCTCTGCTAATTTTAATTCATCTTCTTTTTTATTTTCCGTTGCTTTGTTAGCTTCTTTTTCTTTGTCTTTTTGTTTATCCGTTTCTATTTGTTTATTTAATTCATCTTTTTGATCTAATGCTAAATCATACATGACACCCATAATCCAACAAGCTATAATGTCGGACAAAAATTTAATTTGGTCAGATTTCCTATCAGCATAAATAGGAGGGGTAAAATCAATTTCTTTGCACATTCGTTTAAACACAACTTTAGCCAAATCTTTATAATCTTCGGAAGGAAACTTGCATTTCCAGTTTAATATACTGCATACAAATTTTTGAGCTAACTCATATTGATAACATACAGAATCTTTATCCATAGAAGTTATTATTTTCTGATCAAGTTCTTTCTTCAGACTTGGACTAGAAGCTTTTTTCTCACAAGAAGTAAAAGTTTTTCCGCATTTTTCCATATCAATGATCTCACTTCCTTCTCTGATAAACAAATTTTAACAGCATGAAATATATGCAGTTTCATGTTTTAATTTAATATTTACTTACTCCGATGAAAAAGTTTCGGTCATTTCAATATAATTCAATATATTTTGAATCTTATCGTCGGGTAAAGTACAGCATTTTTCTTCTAGCGTTGCTAATAGGGTTCTTTTTAAAGGAAGTGCTAATTTTTGAGTGCGTGGAAGAGGTAAGGCAGGGCGCAGTTCTTCACGTAGTAATTCGGGACATCTTTGACTATAATAAAATAATGTTGTCAATTAAATAAGAAAAATATATTAATCTAAATGAAAACTGATTTTAAATTATTTTTTCAAAGAGAAAATGGCAGAAGTATAAATATAATATGTTGAATGATTTATGAATCGTCTTGAAAATATTCTATTTTTTTAAATTCAAAGTACTGTATTAATTACATTGGCTTAGATGGTTTAGATAACAACTCCAGATGCTGCTGAGGTGACAACTGTTCTCTCGGAATAAGACATGTTTTTTTAAACTTGTAATGTCTTTCAAGAATTTTCACTTTTATCATTTCTTGTTCAGGTAACTAATTAGAATGATATTATATTAACAAAAATTGTAAGAGAAAAATAAACAAGTTGAAATTACTTCGACAAAGCTCTGTAATACTTGACATAATTTTGGTCAACAAATTTTAACAAAATTTATCTAAGGTCATGCTGTGATTTGTATTTTCATAAAAGAAAAATATTTTTAAAAAAAGTTTAATTATATGTTAGAACAAAATTTAATTTAAATAATTGTAAAGAGTGAAATCAGAACAAATTAAAAAAAGTTAAGATAATTATTTGTTTTAAATGAAACTTTGAAAATGTTTGAAAACTTTGAATACATGTTTTTTTGTCTCTTCTTTTGTAACAACGGATTTTAGCAAAGGATTCTCAGCTAGCCTGTCTTCAGTTTTGATGATTTCAGGTTCAAGGCCTCTTTCAATTTCTAATTTTACAGGAGTCGCTAATCGTACATCAGCAGGTTCATCTTCCTTGTTCAATTCATCCAACTTATTGTTATTATTGACATTTATTCTACTGAATTTATCGACATCCATTTTACTGTTTTTATCTACAGTTTTTGCTATTTTCAATATTTACATATAACTAAATTGATTTATTTTTTATTAAAAATTTGTATTTTATAATATTTATCAAGTAACACTTATATAATTTTGACCGTTGTCGATAGCTTAACCAAAACCTACATTTTGACATATCATAAAAAAGTTGACTGTGGAAAATATTGTCTTAATAACTTGAAATAGTATTTTATACACAATTGACAATATGATTTAAATGTTAATGTTTTAAAATAAAAAATATAAAATAGTTAGTTGATACATTTCTACTTATTTTTAAAATATATTTCCTGGTATTATTCAACATAATAAATCTCTCATCAAAATTCTTTTAACAGATCAACCAGTTTGCATAGAAGTTTCAAGCTTCCCGGAAATTGTTTACCAGTCAGGTATATCCACTTAAAGGTAGTTCTAATCAAAAAACCTATTTCCTATATTATAATTATGAAGATAACAATGTCAATTAAAATGATACCAATGGTCTTCCCAATTTTTGAAAATATTTTCATAGGAAAAAAGAAATAATGTCAATAATTGTAATAGTCAAAATTTTTGCCCAATGTTCAATGAATTACTTCTTAAATAAAATAACATTTAAAACAATGACTGTGAGTTTTTATTTTTCCCATGTTCTCCAAAATGTATATAATATGCTGGACTATAATATCATCGCAGCAAATTTCTATCCAGTTACCCAACAAACACAAAATTAAATAGAATCTTGGCTTACCATCGCCAGCCTGCACGTATGCAAAAAGCGCAACACCTCTCTGCGAGACCGTCCGAGCACGCAGCCTCTAGTTGTTGATCCAGCAGCAAGATGGGGTTAAAAACTTGATCTTCGACATGAGTATCTCTTCTCGTCTTCCGTTTACTAATCGATCATGCTTTCGGTTCGGGCATTGGGAGTCGCTGGCATAGCCGCGGTTGCCATCGAAGAACCGTTGTGTTTGAACAAGGTGCTGCAACGTGAAATTTAATTGCTGTGAAATGCAGCATTGGATGTGTGGGCTCGCAGATTATCAGGCTGGGCCGTGACCTGGTGCACGCGTTTGGTGCAAAGGATACCGCGTTTAAAATAATGCTGATAATGAATTTTTATTGACGGCGCGACGTCCATCCCGCGAGCAAACAGGCCAGCAGGAATAGAACAAGCAACGAGACTATGACGAGATAACGAATGCAGAATGAGGTACAGCAACGGTGATATCCTCGGTTATGCAGTCCTCACACTCACCCTGCAAATCAGAGGTGAGTAAAGAAACAAAAAAAAAATTTCAGCGATAGAGTAAAACAAAAATTTTGCGCCTCTTCCTTCGCAGGATGAAAATGTCAGTATAGCCAGTTGAATTGACAGTCATCATTGAAACTGGGACAATAATTTTAACTAAAGGTTCGACATTTTCAATAAGCATTTCGGGTAACGTGAGATTTAAGTTAAATCTCGACCGGCTTTGCAGATCATTGAAATTTCGTTCAAGCTCTTCACGCGTCACAGCAGTTTTGTGACGTAGTTTGTTGAATGACAGGTTTATATCAAAACATTCGCGAGCTCTCGAGGTCGGGAATTGTCAATGGTAGGGATATTAGTACGATATTTTTTGGTTCACAACTTTTACAAGGTGATGTGAATAAATTGTTTGTCTGGTACAAAAGAGAAAACAAAGGGAAGTTTTGCTCTGATGTATGTGTTTCTTCTTTTTTTTGTCTTTCCTGTAATGAAAATGATGGTAGACAAATAATGTGAATCAGTTGAATAATGGGACATTGATCAGTTTGAATAGCTTGCAGGAGCAAATTTTTTAATCAACGCTTTTACGTTTATTTATGTATTCGCAATAAAGTACCTTGTACTATCGGATACATTTACAATGGTTTAGAATTATGCTGGGAGATAAAAATTGTCAGCCTTGCTCTCGATATTACTTTTAGTTATACCGTATTGAAGATGAATTATTATTTTTAACACAGGAAAAGCGATTTTAAAGGTACTTATGGATGTTTTTTCTCAGACTGTTATTATAAATTATGATTCATCGTTTTACACGAGAAATGAAAATTTAATGTCCAGAATAATAACGTAGACAAAAAAATAATAAAATTCGTATTACGTTGTCTGAAATTAAACTTTTTTAATATTTATTGTTACGATCGCTTTAATGTTAACAAGCTGTAGTAAAAATAAATAATTTTTCTCTTTAACCTTTGTCAATTAATTTATGGATCATCGATTATTAAAAGTCAGTATAAAATATATTATGAAACTGTAAAGAGCGGTAGTGTTATTTATAATTACTTTTTATCATTTTAACTTGTTATAAAATAATGCCAGAGGTCAGAGGACAATTGACTTGATGTTATTATATAAATATAGAACTTCACTCAACTGTTTAATTACCTATTGTACTTTTTTTTATTTTCTTTTTCATTAATTTTATGCCATTTTTAAACGAATTCAAGCTATACACAAATGTCAATGAATTTGTTTGCTTTATAAATAAAAGCAATAAATTAATCATTTGTTTTTTACATTTTCATTTATTTTTACATTGTTAAATATATTCCTTGTTTTATTGCATTGTTTAAGAAAAAACTCGAAAATTATTTCAGTCACGTGCATTCAAATTAATGTACAAATATTACATTTTTATTCGAACTAATATTTTAAACTGCATATAAAATAATGTATTTTGCTTTATATTTGATTTCTGGGTATCAGATGCTAGAAAATTCTTTCAAACGATGAAGGACATTAACATAACCACGTTAAATTTATACGTTATATCGTTTTTTAATCAATTTCAATATAAGTTTAGTTATCAAATTTGATTAAATCTTAAATTCAAAAAAACTTTTGATTATTACGGTTTCTTAACAATTCAAACTCAAGTGGTGTAAAGTTCGAAGAATAAATTGGGTGGTCCATCTCACTGAGTCGTATCCTAGTTGAAAATTGAGTTACTTGAAGCGAATAATAAGCCAGACTGTTACCGTGACAAAAAATTATTTGCAGTTTTTGAACTAAAAAAGAATATTGTTATTAAAAAAATAATTTAATTAAATTTATAATTTTCACAACAAATAATGAAAAAGTTTTTATCCGTAGATAGAATAATAATAATGATAACAGTGAAACATTAATAACATTTCATCCTTTTTGAAAGCTATAAAATGCAATAGTATTATCAAACAGATTCAATAAATTCTATACAGCTGTATTTATTATGATTCAAATTTTGCCACTGTAAAGATCAAACTTGTCATATTGTAGAAATTGTATATCGTATATAAATGTTTGCTTTGCTTAAATAGTGTCATAGTAAACGTAATACAAAAGTTCATATTTTTTTTTGTTCAATCATAATTTTCATTTTTGTCTTGTGCAAAAAGCTCAAGATGCACAATTTTAACGAGCTGCTATCTAAAGTTTCGAACGAAACTTTATGAAACTTTTTGTCATCCATTACTAATCTCCCAACTTATAATTTTTCTGTATGACATTTTATATGCAGAATTATTAAATCGTGTATTTTATTATTCATAATTGGTGGATTTTTGTTTTTATGCTCAATGTTTTATTTACTGGAAACTTTTTTTTAATATAACTCTTGGAAAAATTGGTTATTTCAATTTCTACAATGTTTATTGCTAATGAAAAATGTTACTTTTATAAGTACTTGAAAATTTTTAAAATAACAATTTTAAAATGAAAAAATGTACTTTCCGAGACACTTAATCAGTTTGGATGAGATAACTGAAGCTTTATTAAAATCCATTATGCAATTATGAAACTACTACTGTTTTAATTAAATCAAAATTATAGTAATTATCAAATTGGAAAAAGGAAAACAATGTTTTTTTTATTTTGCTACGTACTTCTTGTTCAATGTTAATCATTTGATGCAAATATTTTTCTTGAATTGTAATTTTATTGTTAGTTATAAAAAATACACGCAAAGACTATAAAGTTGTAAAATCGATTGAACTTTAAGTACCTGATAGTAACATTGAAATTTATTATAAAAAAAGTTTGATAAGTAAAAAATATACTTGATTAAAATAGATACGTCTA
>JABFPM010001549.1:0-19811 GCA_022817325.1 Idris sp. 1 HC-2018
AATGAATAGAAGTATCCAAAATTTAATATGATTTAATATAAAAATGAAATCAGTTAAGAAATTCCAAGAAATATGAAATAATTATTTGAAAAAGCAATGATTATTTATGATTTTTATAATTTTGATTTACCCAAGATACCTTATGATTATCCATAAAATATTAATTATTAAAGATTTATTATGAAATGTCCTGATAAATATAAGATGAAAACCAATGATTTAATATGATATTTTTTAATAGTGTGTGAACAAAGGGTTTAAAAATTAGTTATGATTATTAATAACAATAACAACATTACAAATTAATTTTTCTTTTATTAAATTCTATACACATTTTTGGGCAAAATAATTTTTACAAATTCGTTATATAGAAAAGTATTTTCATTTTAAGTATACTTTTAATTTAATAACCGAAAAAGGATAACATATTTATAGATTAAAAATTACTTTTTGAAATTTAAAATTGTTTTGATAATGATTGAAAAATGTACAAAATTATTACAATTATTTTAAATATTAAAATAACTACATAGTTTTGTAAATTTTTCATTTTTCATTTTACGTTCGAACATATAATATTTAAAAATGCCCAAGTATATCGTGCAAAAAAATATAAATGTTTTGATTAAAATATGTTACAAAAGTAATATTCTATTTGGAGGTGTACAAATGTAGTCACACGAATTATCACCTTTTATGCTTATATAAACGACTTTGTAATCTAAATCAGTAACCGGAATTTGAACGAAATCGCGATGTACACTTGTTATTCTCATGATGTGTTCTACATTAAATTTATCCGCAATTGATTCAACATTTACAATATTTACGTTTACATAACATTTTGAATTAATCAAAACAAATTTTACAATTTGTACTATGCTACCACAGATCAATTTAGCATATGTGTCATCACTTTTACTAGGTCTATTGTACAATTTACTATGGTACATAATACGATTGTAGATACATCTATCATAGTTCTCATCATTCTCTAGACCAGCTAATACAGCGTTTTCTTTAGATCTGCAGAACAATTTAAGTTTACGGCGTTCAAAAAGTTGTTTGCAAAATTGCCAACAAGGTTTTTCAAGATTTTCTTCTGTAAACTTATTTTTGAGTTCATTCGTTTCTAAAAATTTATTAGCTATTTGGCTCATAACAGATGTAGACCCTGAAACTTTGTTTTTTAAGAAACCAATATTGCTTTCAAATGGAAAAGCTGATGTTGCAAATAAATTACCATTACGACGAACACTTTGTACTAGGTGCAAGATAGTATGCACATTATAAGTCATAAACTTTTTCCCGTAATATAATTGACAATCATAAGTAAATTTAAGAAAATTGTAATCACACGTTTCCAACATTGATTCAGTTATTTTTTCAGATAATAAATAATGAATTCCTTCAACAAATAACGAAAAAGAAACGAGTTTTTCTTCACTAAGAATGCCTACAAGGCATGGTATACTATAATAGATTAACCAGTACTCCCAATCAGAAGCTTTCCATGATTTTCTTTTTACTAAATTGTCGGGATGACGGTGAATTTCTTGTATGGGTGTTAAATTGATTAATCTTTTGTTAATTAAAGCTTTTTGTTCTTTCGTGAAACAATGTTTTCGCCAATATGCCCATAGCTGTTTTGTTACACCTATAAGAACATTGTGCATATACTCGGAACTAAATCCCCAAACGCAATCAAAAAATGGTAATTTTGAAATTTCAGACTGTCCTTTTACTCCGTTTACTGTAGTAACTCGATTTTTCTTTTTCCTTGAAGTTTTCGGATTCTTAATGCGTTTATTTACTTTTTTTACATCTTCAAGGTATTCTTTATGGCTTCTTAATACAAATTTCTCATTGGTAAATTCATATTTAACGGTACGATCTACGCATTTACTTGGAATGTAGCACCAGCTGCACCCGAAATAACCATTGTAAGGAATACGATTTTGCATTACTGCACGAGCTGGTGCGTCTACTACAAAACACATAACAAAAAAATAATAAGTTATTTTTTGCCCATTTTTATGCAATATAGTTATACCTTTAGAATATAATGATTTTAAGGCATCAAAAAAATATTTCAAGTATAAACTCATTAATTTAGGATTTGGCTCGGCAGAGGGATACCAAAGAGCAGCTAAAATAAAAATCTTGAATCTCAAATAGAATGGTAGATTGTTTAAAATCGTTTGGATGGGCCATAAACTTTCGTTAGTACAATTAAACATAGCACCACCATCAGTATTTACATTTAAAGACACAACAACGCTGTTTTCATCATTTTCCTTCTGTTTTACGAGTTCGTTATTTATATATCTTTCACCATCTTGTATATCTTGGATAATTCTTTTACCATTTTCATCATATAAAACAGTTCGTTTTGAATTTTCTCGCAAAAGTGTAGAAATTGTTTCATTTTCTAGTAAATTGCATAGTTGGCTTTCGATATCAAGATATAAAAAAAGATTTTCAGAGGATTTCGACAATTTATACGATTTATCACATTTCAAGCATTTAACTTCTTCATTGTTTTTAAAATGTTTGACTGGAATCGGGTCTTTTAATGGTTCACAACATTCGGTGCAATAGAAAACATAGCTCATACGGTTATCAGAAGTATTAAAAAGTTGTTTCATTTCGTATTTACTTATTTCAAAATCATTAAATTTAGGACCTGCTAAAATCTTTAACATTCGAAACATTTCATATCGACTATCGTCACAATAATTATATCGTAAAGTAATCGCTTGTATCATATTAACCGCTTCCCAAACACTAACATTTGACTCTTTGAACATAGTCATATTTTCTACCTGTGGAATTCTATAATCTAATATTGTATTACGCTTTCGCTCTTTGTTTCTTTCAATTTCATTAATATTGACATTACTTTCATCGTTTACATTTGTGTAATTCAAGTTGTCTGTTTCGTCATTTGTGCTATAAAAATCATTTGAACTTTCGGTGTTATCCTCTACATTTTCGACCTCAACATAATCTACACGGTTACGAGAAAAATTATCATTATTACTATGATCTGAATATTTATAGGCTGCATTGATATCAATACCACAATCCAGTAAATCGTCATCAGATACTTCTTCAATTGAATCTTCTATTAACGAATCGCTTCTAACAGAAAAATTATCTGAAGAGTATTCATCCGCATCTCGGTTCAGAATTGAATAAGTATCAAGGTTAGTGTTTGCCATATTGTTTTCACTAAGGTAACTCTTGGGAGAAACTTCTATCAAATTGGAACCAAATCCGGAATTCCATGTTCGTTCTTGGTTCTCAGCATTTTGTGAAGAGACGATAATGACACGATCTTCTATAGTGACTTTATTATCAATGAGTTTGCTGTCAGTAGGGCCAATTACCGTCAAATTAGAACCAGAACCTGCATTCCTAATTTGTTCTTCGTTGTTAGACTTATTCGAAGGGACCATTATTACACAATCTCCCACGGTGTCACTTAAATTGTCAGCTCGTAAAGACTTTTTAGTCACAGAAGAACCAATCTTTTCCAAAACATTTTCTTCTGCACGCGTACCTGTAAAACCCAATAACAAATTAGTTTTTAAATTTTTAAAAAAAATTAGACTTATTGTTATTATGTATGTTATATTATGAATACTATAAATATGAAATATATATAAACTAAAAATACAAAATCAATTTTTTTAATTATTATAAAGTTTATAATTAAATTAATTCAAGACACATAAATGATTCTATTCAAAAAAATAACTTATGATACATTTATAAAAAATACATTTTATTCACCAGAACATACATACAGTTAAATTAGTATTGCTTAATTATTTAAATTGAAATGTATAGTAAAGAATAGTTAATGATTAAAAATGTTGTTAAGTATTAAAAGTTTAAAATTGTTTGCTCATTTAAAAATTTTCAATTTAAAGTATTTAAAAGAAATTTTTTTTAATTTAAGTGATAAATGAACCTAGTTGTTTGAAATTATGAATTTCAAAATTGAAAGTAAAAAAGCATTGGATTTTTCTTGAAACCCATTTTTTCAATTCTTTCAAAATGAAAATTCAAACTTTTCAAAAACGACAATATTTAAGCCAAAAAATGTTTTGTTATTTTGTTTTGAAAAGCAAACTAAATTTTTTGGAACATATTTTTATGTAAATATACATTCATTTCAATTCACTATATTGAAAATTTAATTACTTATAATCTTTGTGAAATGATCAAAAATGACAAAAACTTCAAACACATTTAATTCTATCAAAATTTCAATTAGGATGATTTTATTGATTGACAATAATTATATACTACCGCTCAAAAGTTTGGAAAAATCTAATAACATGCACATTTTTTTTTATTTAAAACTTAGTTGTTTCTAAAGATAATTACAATTTTTTTGAAAGCTTGGAGTTTTAGCTTTTGAACTCTAGACGAAATTGAAGTTTGCTTGAATCTAGGAGTCATGGCACCTCTTTTTTTTTAATTCAGATAATTTTATCAAGTTTAAGAATATCTTATGAAGCATATTCAGTGATGCTTTACAAACTATGAAATGGCAAAGTTATTTCAGTTTTAAATAACAACAAAATTAAATGTTTTTAAATTTTTATAAACTTTAAAGCGGTAGTGCATGTTTTATTATATTTAATTATTTTTTTATTACTATAATTCGCAAAAAATAAGCATAATTTTAGCAAACAAAATTTAGCAATATGTACGGAATTTCGTTTTACAAAAAGTGGAACTGCTTAGAACAATTTTCAATGCTTTTATTTATAAAGTTAGTATAATTTTTACTGGAATTTGGTTGTTTTTGTACAGTTTAAATTTCCTAAGAAAGTAACAAACTCCAAGCCTTAGCATAAAATCTATGTTTTTTGACAAAATTATAAATACTGTTACATGTTCTTATAGATTATACATACTTTCTTATGGCAATTCTAAAATTAATTAAAATCGATTATTTAATTCTTTACACTTCTTTGTAAATTTCTTATGAAAATTTTTTTTTCAATTATGGAACTTTTTTTTTATGGAAAGAATTTTTCAATTATATTAACTTCCTTAATTACAATTTAAATTATTTGAATGGATAAATTCCATTCTAAATTGTCATATGCAGATTGTATTACCTAATTTTCTTTTCCGTCTCCATTTTGTAGTTCGGTGTACCGGCTTATAATCTTCAACTTTTGAGTCATATTGATTTAATATGCATCTTTTTTCTGCTGGTTCATGAGCAAGCAATTTTCCATCGATCATTATTACTGAAGAATCTGCTTGAATTTCCATTATACTAAAAATAAAAAATTAAAAAAACATTTTTTTCAATTGTTGTAATAGAGATGAATATAAATGTGTTCAATTGCATTTTCCATTTCAGTTAATTTTAGAATAATTAAAATTAATATTTCAAAAACTAATTAAAAAACTATTTATTTTAATTATTAAACAAAATAATGTGACATTTGCTATAAATATTAGATAAATATTAAGATAACAATATTTACATAAAAATTATGTTCAAGAACAATTTTTTAGTATATTTTTGTTATATTCTTTTCTAAATTAATAAATTAATTGCAGTTTATATAATGTTGAAAATTGAAATGTCAGTATTTGTAGCCAAGTTTTGTTTGGTCGCTATTAAAACAAAAGAAAAAAAATGATTGTAATAAAACAAAGTCTAAAAAAATTAATTAGAATTAGACTTTTCCCATTAACGTTTACCGAGAACAATCTTATCTTTTAAGAGAGCATTAATAAGTTGATAAATAATCGCGGTATAAATAAAGAATAAGCACTTGGTTTTTTATTAAAACATACTAACCTCTTCAATTCTATTCTGTCAACTTTCACAGAAATAATCTTATAATATGATGTCAAATAACAGCCCAACTGTAATATGAATAAATAATTAAGTAAAATGTATTTTAAATGAAAAACAAAATAATGCACAATGCGAATAAAATACTTACCAACATACATGCTATATATGTACATATATATTTTATGTACGTCTGAGTCAACATTTAAATTTTTTCTTTTCAAAAATTAAATTAATTAAAAAAACTCTTATTTTATTACAAAATGTTTGTGTGAAACAATTAAGTGGTATATTAGTGCTAAACTTTTACACACCCAGTGCAAATACATAAAATGAAACAACAGTGGTCTTTCTTTTTGGAAAACTGTTCCCTTTGTTGAAAACAAAACATAACACTGAAATGTATTGGTATCTTTGTTTCAAACCATTGGCATACTACTAAGGTGGAAGTGTTGACGCTCGGAAGGTCATTCGTATTTTGTTGTGATGAGTAACAATTGTCTGTTGTACAGTTAAATACATTTAATCGGTTATTTATAATTTTCTTCTCGCCAAATTAAGAACAATGGCTAATCAGTAAGTATTTCACATTATTTATTACCTTTTCTCTATCATTCATATTATACATATTGTAAAAACCTATTAAATTTTCTTAATTAAAACTAATTTTGAATTTTATGCACAGTATTGAAAAACTAAAAGTACAATTATTAAAAGTATTGTTTGATTTTATAAATTAATGAATCATTATAAAAATATAATAAACATTTTTTTATTAGATATTATAATGTAACATATTATTTCAGAGACAGTTGGGCTTATGTTAAGGTGCCAAGAAGTACGGATGCTGCGATCCTTGAAACGAAACAAATCAGTCATTTTGATAAGAAACTAATTTCAACCAAGCTGTTTAATGTTGCATGGACTGATGGGACTAAGAAAGTAGGAAAAGTTTGTTGGGTCAGAAGTAAGCATTGCACTAATTAAATATGCGTACTTTTTACAATTCCAAATTACTCTTATATTTGTGGTGCAAATTTATTGTTAAAATTCCAAATTTATTTTAAGATTTTTTATTTTATTAAATAAAGTTTTTAGGCTCTGTTATTTAAATTAAACTAATTAATTTTAGTTATTCAAATCAATTATAAATTTGTCTGAATTGTCGCCACCACTGGTCAAATACTAAAGCAACAAGCACACCAGGCCAAAGTTTCGACCACATCTAAATAAATTAGTCGTTTGTTTTCATATATTTTGGATGGTTGATTTGGTCCAAATGTACAACAATGTTATCACCACATTCACGTGTCAAATGTTTTTCATCATTTTAAGCAAAAAATTTTGATTACGATGAAAATTTATCATTGAAATATGATCTTTATTTTGTGTCCATTTGTGGTGGATAATTTTTCATGGTCTATTTTGTTATCACTATTTAAAGAATCAATTTAATTGTATTTTCTTTGTTCGGTTATTGACAGCGGATCAACATGTCTCCACTATATGCCACGATTTAAATTTGGACATTATTCTACTTTATCTAATAGAAAATTTATTTAGTAATTTTTTTTCTTCCCATGTTATTTTTAGAAGCCGAAGAACCCAGTGTCATCATTAATTAGTTTTTTTCCAAATAGTCAACTAAATTTAAATTTAATATAAGTAAATTAACATAAATACATTTTTTGCTTAAGTAATTTCCAATTAATTTTAATTCAATCTAATAAATTCAATTCAGTATTTATAAGATTATATAATTTCAGTAATAATAAATTTACTTTGAATAAAATAAATTTAATTTCTTAATGAAATCATACAAAATATTTAGAGTAGGTAGTTTACGGTGGGGTGTTAATCTCTTTTGCCTACAACTTTTGACAGTTGTGTAATTTTTTGGTATATTAGATTCGCACTTCTTAACATGGTTGTGATCTTTAAATCAGGCAAATCATCTTGTTTCAAGTTTTCTGCAAAAATGTGTGCTAGCAGAGCAAAAAATAAAGCTGTTCGAAATAATACAAGCACATGAACACCTGTTCATGTTTAAGGTTCTTCCTCATTATATGCTATTGTAATGTCCTGATTTGTATACATAAATACAAATATTTCCAATTATAAATTAATTAATAATAATAATAATAATGAAAAAACTAGTAGCCAGAAAACTTCATCTGATATTTAAAATATTTTCACTAGAAAGTGTAATCTTTGAAAGTTAAATAAATATTGAATTAAAAAATTTTTATTTTATAATTTCGTTGTACAATTTTTTAAAATAAATTATCTTTATATAAATTTAATAAATGTGGTGAAATATGCACATACAAATTTTGAGATGTTTATAAAATTTGTGTGCAGTGTATGACAATGTGTTACATTTATTTCATAATGTTTTATCATATATTAACAAATACGTTTGGAGTTATAATGAGAACAAATGATGGCTTTACAATTTATATCTAAATTACTGAAATGATTTATAAATTTATTATTATTAATGTTGTAATTATCTAACAAAATTTAAGTAATGAAAAGTAAATTATAAAACAATTTTTGACGTACAAAAAGAGAATATATAAAAATTAGTTGATACAAAAAGAGACAGTAAAAAAATTATTTAAAAAATAAAAAGAAAAATTTGTTTTAAGAAAAATTATTTTGTCAATTTTTGGAACTAATCAATAAATATAGAGTTTAAATTGTCATGACGTTTCGAAATATATTTCCATTTCCTCTTCAGATCTACAAAATTATTGTACAAAAATTAAAATCGCAATTAATTCAAAATCAAAATTAAATTAATACATTGTGAATTTTATAAAATAAATATAAAATATAATACAAAAATTATAAAATTATGTTAATTATAAAAAGATAATACTTAAATATAAGTTCAAAAGTTGCTCAATCAAAGAATATAATAAATTCGTATAGGTTAATTCTAATTCAGAATGTACAGTTCATATTTTCATTATTTCACATTGTTAGTATCCCTACTTAAACAATCCGAATCGGAATCGGATTCCATTTCGGATTCCGCAACGGAATTTGACAACGGATTCCGAGTCGGAAAAATTTATATGCATTTTTTAAAATGATAATAATTTATTTGGGAAATAGATTCAAATTTGAAAATTAATTTTAAATGAGTTTTATAATTTATAAAAATTAATTAAATAAATTATTATTTTAAAATATATATTTATTTCAAAACTTTTTTGGGTATTCTGTAATGAGATTAATAAACTATTTATTGCAATTATAATATTTATTATTATAATGGTAAAAATCTAAAAAAAATGAATAACATTTTGAAATAGATTTTTGCTAAAATTCGAATATTTCAATTCATAATTAAATTAATAAATGATTCTAATTTTGAAATTTTTCATTTATTAATAATTAAGAAAAATTGCATTTGAGTGCTGAAAAATGCATATTATAAAAAATTTATAATTATTTTTTCATGTTAAACGATTCAATTTTTTTTTATTTGTTTCATTAAATAAATGTAAAATGAAAGAGTTATAAATAAATTATTTATAACATAAATGTAATAAATTTTATGGAAAATCAAAATTGATTAAATTTAGGAAAAGTGTAAAATCAAATAAAGCCATCATTGAATATAATTATTTATAAAAATATGTATTTCATTTATAAATATGTAATTTATATAAAACTTAAAATAAAACTATTATTAATAGAGAATTTCATTCCTCATTATTATTTTGTCATTGGTCTGCGTGGTACAACTCGTGGTACATCACGGTTTTCAAAAGTTTTTTTGTGTAAATCTCCTATATATTCGGATATATAATGAGTTGCTTTGTTAACTCTGACCTATAATCTAGTTTCTTGAACGTTACGTTCTTTTAGGATTTGACTAAGGCATTCTAAAAAAGTAAAATAATTAATATATATTATTTATACGTTCCGCACAACAATTAAAGATCCACCCAAATTTTTTTAAAAAATTGTCAATTTTCAATGGACTATAACTTGGAAAATTTTCATTACAAAATAATTTTTTTTATATTGCATTGAAGCTCAAAATCTAAACTATAAAATTATTCAGCTAAAATTTTGCTTACAAATTTATAGTAAAAAAAGTATTTTATTTTGAATAAGTTTCATATAACTTAGACAATTTTTTCATTAAATATATTTGTTAATACAACTTGTTTATTATATCTGTCAAAAATATGGGTTGACCACTGAACATATAATACTTCATAAATAATAAAGTAATTGAATTATACGGTATTAATATAATATTCTTTTAAATATTAATATTTTTTTGTAAAATATAAAATTAAATATTCTTAATTCAAACTTAATTGAAATTTAATAATTTGAATTAAGTAAACTTAATTCAAAGAAAACAATATTTTATTATTCTCTAAAGAGTGAAATTTTTTTATTACTTTTTTATAAGAATGTGTAATAATTAAATAATAATAGTTAAACTATCATTTTAAACGTATAACATATTTTCAGATAGTTTAATTACAGTTTGTTTTAAATGCTTATGTATTTTCATTTGAATAAGAAAAAATTATAATATTATATTATGCACCATTGGAATTAAACACTGTTTCAATCCATTCAAAAAATTTAACTTTTTTTCGAGAAAAGAAGACATGAGATATTTTGCCTCAAGTGTACGTTTTCCTCTGCTCTATTGGCTCGTTTTAGAAAATGAAACAATGTTGTAATTCCAAAAGCGAGATAATAAAATGAGCCAAAAAATGCACAAATGAAAAAATAAATATTTCAAGTTTACTACATTATTTGATGATAAGAATCTGTTTCAATATTAAATATGTTTTATTCGATGAAATATATTGTATTATTTAGGTCACAAAAATGTTATTGTTTTACAATTTTATTATACAATGTACGATATATTTTAATTTAATTATATAAAGTTGATAAATATAAAATAATTAAAGATAAAGACTATATTACTAATACCATATTAATTTTTACAAAACAAATTATGTATCTATTTCTTGTTGAACAAACCTTTTACAAACTTAATTTCGTCTTCTGTGAATTGTCGACGAGGCGAACGATTTCGTAGACGAATGCTCGTTCGATCGAAATTAACTGCTCTATTTATTAGCGTTTCATCGCCATATACGGTTCTAATAAGACATTTAACAAATCTCGAATCGTTGTATGCTTTCATAAGGCGCCACTTATAAGTGTCTATATAATGTCCGTTGCCTACATAAACCTAAAAATAATGTACACAAAATTTTAATATTCTTTTATTTGTCTATCATTTTGCAAGATTAATACTAATTGAAATATAAAAAAGGTGAGCTTTATTATTTTTTAAAGGCATAAAAAGTTCATTAATTGAAAATAATATACAACAGAACCCTAACAGAACACTTATATTGAATCGATATTGAATCAATTATCGCACTTTAATCGAATCTATATCAAATAAATGTCTGAATGTCCCTCTAGCAAAAATTGAATTGATATTAATTTTCAATATCAAAAATTTAAAAGATAAAACAAATAATTCTTATTTGTTTTCCCTTATCATTGAATTAAACAATTAAAAATAAAGTTTTAAATTGAAATCTTGTAAGTTCAATATTAAATTAATAATTTAATGACATCGGTATACTGAAGCAGTTTCAATTAAACATTGAAAACCGAGGACGATTAAAAGTAAAAACCGAAATATAGTTAACTGTTTCCGTTTCATTCTCTATTCACAACACTCATTTAATAAATACAATACATCATATAAAACTGGCAATCATTAATCAATTTCATAGTATCAGTACATAGAAAAGTTGTATTTTTTTAAATAATTTTTTTTTCATAGAACATTTATTTGTATTTGTTTCTTCTATTTTATGTTATTTACTATTCTATTAAATTTATATTGAAATTAATCACCTGCATTTCGATTTTCTACTGGTAAATCATTGTTTAAGCCATCATTTGGCATGTTATTATCTACTGCCAAATCATTTTCTATTGGTAAATCATTATTTGCTGGTAATTCGACATTATCAATTTGCAAGACGTCATCTAATGCAATAGCATTATTTGCTGGCAGTTTGATATCTATTGGCAAGTCGATGTTTGCTGCAAAGTCATTTTCTATTGCAATATTATTATTTGTTGGCAAGTCGATATTTAATGGCATCTCATTCTCAAATGGCAAATTATTATTTATATTTTCTAATCTTGTTTTCTCAGCTGCGTTTTCCACTTGTACAATATTCTTTTGAATGTCCTCATTTTGAATGTCTGAAATATAAAATCAATTTAAAAATTGTAAATTTTTATATAATTAATAATCTATTTTAAATGTTTAATAAAAATTCAATTTTTACGTCAAAATATTCAATTTTATTTTAATTTGTATACTTTTTATACAAAAAAAAGAACCAAAATCAGAAAAAAAAATTTGTAATTCAAAATATTAATATATGAGTTAATACAATTATTTCTAAATGAAAAATGTATTTCTCTATTATATTCAAAGTAACAGAATTTCTTATAGTTAAATACCCAACTATAAATTAATGACGCAGGCATATGTTAGTTGTCTCGAAGACAATATTGTGATACAAATGTTAAATCACAGGTGCGTCAAAAATTACGTGTAAGAGAAACAATTCTTTTTAATTGTACTGATTTTTTTATTTTGATAAACACAATTTTTTTATAATTTTACAGTCAGCAAGTACGTAAAATCATGAAATCAGACAATTCAACAAAATAAAATTCATCGAAATATAAATCCACAATCTCGCACAATCATTCCAACCAATACAATATTTTCTTATTCTCACATACTCTGCAAGAATTAGAATCACTATTCGTCATTGTAAAATATAATTGGACTATGTAAAATGTAGTTGTAAAAATAAAAGCTTTTTTAATCGTACAAGTATTTTAACAAATAAATTATAATCATAATAGACGATTAAGTGAAATTTTAGAATTTATAATAAACAAATATTATTTTAATTGAAATGAATTTAAACAATATTTGTTTCTTTGTTTCATGAAGAAAAAAAGGAAAAGTGAATATAATTGTTTGTATATATATGTAAAACGAAAATTTTGATATATTCTCGTAAGAAAATGAAAACTTTATCTCATGTTCATAAATTTCATTTTTAAAGTATAAAAATGAAAAAAAATGTTTTCAAAAAGGAAGAAAGGTTTTTCGAATTGTAAATTATAGATGAATGTTTGACATTAATTGTGTGTACTTTTTATATTTCAACTTAAGTATGTTGATGATTGTTCAACTAAAAAATATTTTTGATTATTAAAATTTATAATAAGTTTAAATTAAATCTTTGTGTTTTATGTTTAAACTAACGTGTTCTCTGCAGGTAAGTTACAATATATATATATATATTTCTAATTCAATTCTCATGTTACATTTAAATCTAGTTACAATTATAATCTACCATTGTTTATAATT
Organism: Idris sp. 1 HC-2018; assembly: GCA_022817325.1. Taxonomy (NCBI): domain Eukaryota; kingdom Metazoa; phylum Arthropoda; class Insecta; order Hymenoptera; family Scelionidae; genus Idris; species Idris sp. 1 HC-2018. The sequence continues at coordinate 13,314 of JABFPM010001549.1, forward strand.
ACATAATGGACTGTCTTTTATAAAATTTGAGTTTAAGAAATTATTTGCATTATACAACACAATTTCATATTATTTAAATTGCATGGTTTCAACTCGAAGTATTAATTTAAACTATACTTATAAAGTTAGGTCGTAATATTTTATTCTCATAATATATAATATTTCTGTAATTTTAAAAAAATAATATACGAACTAAACAAAGTAACATATGAACTTTTAATTCAGTATTATTTAAAATATTATATGATTATTTTTATATTACAATTAAAGTCAACAAGCCAAAACTTTGAAAAAATATGTTTTCATGACAGTTTCACAGTTTGAATAACTTGGTTTTCACAATAGCTTACCAAAAAAAAGTTTATAAATATATATATATTAATTATATAATTTATATATATATTATATATAAATTTCTATTAAAATTTAAATGACTTATTAATAAATTGACATTAAACTATATTATATATAACTTTATATTACCATTATGATTAATTTGAGCATTATTGTTTTCATCATCTTCAGACGAGGATTCAGATAATATTCTTTTCCGCTTTCTAGTTCGTAGGACCATTCTTCGATACATTTCACCAGCCTTAAAAAAATATAACATAAAACCATTTAAATTATAATTAAAATAATTATAATTATTAAGACAATATTATTTGTCTAACACAGGAAAATGAGATTATAACATTTCTTATATTTTGAGCAAAAATACAATTTGATTTTGATGAAAAAGTTTATCATTTCAATTATTATTCTATATACTAACATTCATTTCTTCTGCACTTTTGTCTGAAATTTGTTCTTGTAGTAAAATTCTGTTTATTTCACCAGAAATAGCAGTAGGCAGCATTCCCATATCTGAAGATTTATTCTCTATAAACAAAATATTCCCTTCGTTTATGTCATAATGTAATAAAAGATATAAAATTTACTATATACATATTATTAACTGATTATGTACTGAAGTCACGGCCCTTCCCTAACCTCACGTACAGTCACGTGATTGACACGTACGCGCTCACACAATCAAACTCAATGCCTTTAGAATAGGTCTCACGCACACACTTAGCTGCTCCCCACCGCAGCTAACATGTAGACGTTTTTAGACTCATAGTACTTAATCAGTTAATATAAATAATATATATTATTAAAAATATATAAGTATTGTAAGTATGTAATATATAAGGTAAACTATAGGGTAGTTGTGAAAGGATAAGTATCATCTAACTTCTCATTTCTTTCATTATAAAATAAATATTTTATAAATTTATTGTTTATTCAATTTTCTTCAACTTTGAAGAATCAAACTATAAATTTTTTAATTAATTATTACTTTAAATGCAATATTTATACAAATCTTACAATAATCCCAGTCGCCCATACAAAATACATAAAATCTCGTTAATCTTTATAAAAAATTAAGTTTATAAATTGAATTTTTTATTAAATAAGTTAAAAAAATTTTTTTTTATAATATTATGTAATTTAATTTGTAACACTTTTTTTATTTAAATAAAATTAATAAAAAAACACTTTTTCCGTAATTCCAGTCAATAAAATTAATATATTAAATTTTTTTAATAAATGAAAAAAAGATAATGTCTTAATCTGAATAAATGAAATTTAATATTATATTAAATTTTTTCAATAATATGATTCAGATTTCCGTTCTTTTTCTATTTCAGCAACTAATAATTATTTAACAAATATGTTTAATTCACTTATATTTCATATACACTGGTCAGAAAAAAAAATAGGCACCCTTCTTGAATTCAAAATTTAGGCCATTTTCAAACAGTCGTAACTTGCGTAATTTTCATTGTAATTGGATAATTTTTTTTTAAATTAAAGCTTGAAGTGTCAGCTTTCAGATGCATTTTTTTAATATTTTTAAAATAAAAGATGAAAAATTGAAAAATTGAAAGTAAGAAGTTAAAATTAATTAAAATCATTTTGCAAAATTTGAAGAATTTTTACCGTCTAGATAATAAAATCTAAGAATTTAAAATTTACATTAGTATTATGGGAGTTAAGTTAGGATCACTCAAATTTAAAATTAAATATCTTTGAAAAATATACGATAAGGTTTCTTTTTAATTTAGACATCAAATCTTTGTAGGTACAAAATACAATTTTTTAGAATTTTATCTTTTATTTCGTTAAATGTTCCATCTTCCTTAAATATGAATATTCACTTATTTGTAGTCAGCGATTTAAGTACCACCCGGGCAATGCCCTGAGGCTTTCAACTGAGAAGGGCCCTTCAAATCCATTTTTTACAACATTTCATTGTTTTTACTATAATTTATTAATGTAGAAAATCAAGGATCTATAGTTTTATTATAATAAATGTATTACTTATGAATTTTAATTTAAAAATACACTAACTCCGTGACTTTAGACTTTATTAATCATAACTATAAACCTTAAGTATGTACTTTAAAATATTTGAATTAATGTTTAATTCCAACGTTAGTAAACATATTTTAAAATGTTCAAAAATAAATATCAAAATTATTCAAATATGACAATTTGAAGCGGTGTAGATTATTATTAATTCTGAAATTGAGTTCAACTCTTCTTTATTGCAAAATGAACGGTACAAGATGAAGACCGATTTAAACATTTTTTAGTTTGCAATCAATATTAATTCAATACTGACATTCAACGTTGATTTCCTCGGATCTATCTTAACATTGAAAGATTAATTCAAGTTTGATGCAACGTTTCCATCATATTGAACAACATTACTTCAACGTTATGTTCAACAATGAATTAACGTTTAATCAAATTATGTTTTCTTTTAAGTTTATTGATGAAATATCAATAAGATCTTTGTCGTATGTAAAATAAAAAATTGATTCAATTTTTAGATTAAAAAATATTCATATTTAATAATCAAACAAAATTTAGAAGTAATTTGTTACAATAAAAAAACGGTTCAGTAAACTGTAATGAAAATTCCAGAGAGGCAATACCATAAATTTATCGTTTCATGCATTAATTTGTATTAATAATATGAAGTTTAAATTTAGGAATATAAACTTAAATATAAATGTACTATATTTTTTTTGTTAAAATTTTAATCAGAGCAGCCTTTATGGACAATTTGGTAACATGTGAGAAACAAACAAACCGATAAGCGTATGCGTATGACTTTTTTACTACGGGAAAAGTGTAAATGATTGACAACTCCTCAATAATTTACGAATAGTTTTGGTGATTGCAACATAAATTTTATTGTATAATGCATAAATAAAATCATTATCTATTTTTCTATACATTATTGACTGAAATTTAATTAAAATTTTTTTAATTGTATTTTACAATTGTTCCAAAAATTACATAAGAAACAAAATTAATTAACAGGTATTAAAGGTATAACAATTATGAGGCAATAATTTTTTTTATCAAAATCTAATTCTCCCATAAATACAACATCATTCGATTATTTTTTTTAATTTAATTATAAAGGCTATATAAAGTCAATATTCACGAGGTTATTTTAAATTAAAATTAGTTGATTATTAATTTACTTATAAAAATAATTAAACCATGTTTTGTACATGGGAAAATTTCATGGAGAATAGACAAGTTATTATGTAATTGTATATTTTTGACTCATCAACTGATTTTTGTGTTTGACGCATACATCAAAAAGAATTCAGGTATCGAGTCAAAATAATACAATCCAAATCACTTTTTTTACCACAATATTCTCCAATTTTTATTAGTATAAATTTATTATTAATAGATTTTAATTGGAAAAGACAATATCTCAGTGACTTATATAATTAATATAATTATTGAGTTAAGAACTTTTAATTCATAAAAACATTAACTTTGTGTAACTTAAATTTTTGATTAATGCGATATATCAGTCGTATAAGTGTGAAAGAGACAAAATAATGACGTCTACTCAAAATTAAGCAAAATAAAACCTGAATGATTGACATATCTCCTTAAGTATACATCTTAACAAAATTTGAATTTCCTTATATAAAATAAAAATATTTCTTACTTGTTGCTGTACTTCATTTGTTATATCCGATAATTGCGAGTTTGTAAGCACAACTTGTCTTTCGCTAGATAGACCTGACATCATTTTACCTATAATCCATTCATATGACATTTAATGTAAATGTTAAAATTACTTTTATTATAAAATTACTTGATGTTTTTCAATATATTAAATAATGTACAATCCTCCACGTCAGTGGTACCTCGGTACGTCTTACACACTGTTTTTTTTATAATGTAATAAGTATCTAATTAACATTGGAATTTTAAATATCACTTACGATTAGGTTTCGCAGAATTGAAAATTTCTCGAGAGTCCAAAAATTCATTATAATTTATGTTTTCCTTTTGATTTTTATTTTTATTACGTACAACTCTCTGCATACCGCAAAACATGAAAGAAATAATTCAATTATGTGCTTTGTTTAATAATGATAAACATAATTTATTTTATAATAAATAAAAAAAATAACATCAACGTTCTTTTTCATGAATAATATAAATTTTTTTAAAAGATCGTATTAAAAAGAAAATATTTTTGATACGATAGATTTTTGAAAAAAACGTTTCAACTTCAAAAAAAAGAGGAAATTTTTTTATATATACATCATGCATAGATCAAACATGTAAAATGTTTAGTTATATTATTGTTTTCAAATCATTTTTAGTGTTATAAGTAAATACAGTAAATGTTTAAATTAAAAATGTTTCTGAGCATAATATAATGTTGTCAAAGTACCATACACTTCTAAAAAGAAAAGTACTATTATATTTAGTACAGAATTTTGATAACAATTTACCTTCGTCTTTTGCATGTTTTTTTTGCAGAAGAGCTCGCAGACGATCTTAATTTTGAACTAGGAAACGTTATTCTTTTAGAAGAAATAAGTAGAGTTTCAATTTTTTTCTTGGTATCTGTAAATAAATCGTTAAATTTAAAATATGAATATCATTTTTTTCACATTTGATATCTTATGAAATCCTTGTATTGCTTGTACAAAAATATAAGTTTATTAATAATAAAGTAAATAATAAACATACCCGCAAGAAAAACTATTGTTCCTTTGTGAAAAATTGTCCCAATCTTCACAAAATACACTTTTTGCTTATTAAAATCATTAGCATTTTTTGGTGTGAAATTTAACACATCCTCTATATTAGCAATAACGCATTTTTGCAATTGATATAATCGAACACATGCAAATTTCACAACAGACATATTTTAGTTTAAAAACAATCTTTCTTCTTTCAATTAAATATTTTCTTCCTTTATGCAAACACCAAATATTTTTTGACCTTGAAAAAGTATGTGAAATTTTTACGATACATAACATTCAAGATTCAACAGCCACTGTAAACCAGAACCACTGACTATGATACGAGGGATACGAGATATACTTACATTAACAGTAAAGTTTATTAAGATGTGAAAGTCTGACAAAGACAGAACGACAAATTAAAATTTTAGAACACATGTATTGATGTTTTTAGGAACTGCAATCTTAACGCAAGTGAATTGTTATGAAAGTTTAAAGTGTTAATGGAGCAGCATGCAACAAAATTAATTTGTTTTATATAACAATATTTTAAGTAAAAAGTGTACAATAATGTATTCAAAACTTATTATTACATAGTCAATTTGAATATTCCATATATATTCAAATTATATTTATGTATTCGTTATCTAAGTCAAAAGTCATTGTATCATTTTCTATGTTAATGAATGCAAAGTGAAAATTAATTTTAAAAAATTAGACTGTTTCATTTCAATCTCGATTACAATTTGATTTTCAAGTAAGATTTATATTGAATATATGTAAATTAAACAACATGTCTCAATATTAAATAATTTTGTTATATCATCATGAACCATAACTAAAAAAAAATTGTCTTTGAAGAAAAAGATTGTTCCCTAATGTATCATATTATCGTATCATTTTGTCGTAAAAATTAATGTTAATAAAAAAAAATTTGTTTATGTTTTTTTTCGAGTTTCTAGCACTACAACTAATAAAAAAATGTACCTAAAAAAATGTGCAAAAGACGAATTATCTACGTATCTAAAAAAAACGGGGGAGGTTACGGAGCCAAAAGTAATCAATAAAAATCACTTTTTCTTACACTATAAGATTCTCCTATCAGTAAAGAATCACGTGATACCTTTTATAAAATGAAATTTATAAACAAAAAATTTTTCATTTAAAGACACTAACTCCGTCATGTTAGCACTCAATAATCACCTTAAGACACTAAATAAACGATTATATTTATGGCCATATTGTGTGGAGAATTTCATACGGTGTCAACAAAATGAAAAGAAGAATCGATTATATTTGTCACATCATTTTATTTAACGTTTTATATTTTCATTTAATGTAAAAGTAATTAATTTATTTAAATCTAAAAACAAATAGAAGAAACCGAAATTGATGGCACATTTTCTATACGAATTCCACTGGTTCAAAAATT
>JABFPM010001550.1:0-19808 GCA_022817325.1 Idris sp. 1 HC-2018
GCATATTCTCGATGCATTGAGAAAGACCCGGTACATCTTAACTATTGACTTCAACTAGGCGTATTATCTAAAACTGATGGAAGAGGCTAGTAGGGCTTACACAGCTTTTATGGTGCCTGAAATGAGGTTATTTGAATTGATCCGGATGCCTTGACAGGTGCGCCGGCTACCTTTCAACACTTCATGGACAGACTTATATGGCCCTTTTTGCTTTGTCTTACTTGGATATGGCCACGAAGACCTTCGATGAACATCTGGAATGCCTAGGAAAAGTAGTGTGAAAAGTTGTAGAAGCTGGCCTGTCAATCAACTTCGAGAAATGTGAATTTTGTAAATTAGAGGTAAAATATCGTAAAACAGCGCAAATAATAAAATTTTTAATTCCTAGTAACGTGCGCCAAATCAAAAGGTTTTACGGCATGGCTTCATACCAGAATTTTTTACGGTAGCGGCACCCTTTTCGTTGCTATGAAAGAAGTAAGTTCGGTGGAAAAATTCGGCCCCTAGGCCGGTGAAACATTATGCATTTGACCAGATCAAAACGATGTTGACATCAACACCAACATTAGCGAGGCCACACTTTGAGTTGATCTCACGATCGGATAGCGGCACATTATAACTGGCCTGGCATGTACCACGACTTTGCCCAGTTTATGAAGGAACGCGAGACATGCCAAAGAGTATAAACGCCGTCAGTTGGACCAGTAGGTCTTGGAAGACCCTCGGTAGTCAAAACCTTCAAATATGGTAACTAAAGACATCAATGGACCATTTTCACGAACTCTTAACCAGTACCAATACATCCTTGTGTTGAGAGACAGGTACTCGAAATGGGTGGAGTTCCGTCCTCTCAAAAAAGAAAATGGAAGGTCCATAAGAAGGTTATGATGGTGCACATGGGCAAGAGAGAGAGCCCACCACCAAAGGTTCAGGAGACATCAAGGAACCACCTGAACTGGATCGCCGAAATCGGAGCTGATTTGTCAAGCATTCAATCAAAAAGACGTTTAAAGGACTTTCTTCGAGTTCAAAAGAAAGGGTGACATCGAAACTTAGAATTTGTGGATGCACAAGAAGCTGCTGAAATACTTGACTCAGCTGAACAGGACGACTGAATGCATCGAATCACCGGAGCAGTATCCCAACTTATTTATAGATAGAATATCATTTTCCCCCAAAAGGAAAAGGAGCTACCTAGACCTGCCTTGTAGCTGGCCCATATGCATGCACATCAAGTGCAAAGAGTCATCCACCACCCAGTTAGTCACTACCAAAGGATCAGATCTCGGAAAAACCGAAATGTGCGCATTGGTTGTGGCCAATGGGGGTTTATTCAGCTACATCACGATTTATCAGTGTGCCCATTTTATGTAAGTTCATGGTTCATTTACTGATATATTATAATGCACCTACGGGGAGCCACACAGGGGCGGAACCCTACTGCTCCATAAAGCAACACACCTTCTCATGAGCTTCAAACAAACCCTGCGTAATTTGGTCTATGCCCGCGCCCGCAGTCAGCAATACAAGTGACTGGGAAGAATGCAAAAGGGCCGCCATAACTCAATCACATTCCCACTTGCAAGCTTCCGCCAGGACACTTAATTCAGGCCAGTACCTTCCTCACACAGAGCCCCGTCTTGGCCCACAAATAAGCCCTCTTGCAATTTAGACGGACATGATACCTTTCGGCCTGTGACGGTTGATCCTAAGTACGGCGAAGACGTACGCGAGTTCAAGCAAGAGGGCGAGTAAACATCGAAATTTCAATTCAAAAAATGTTTAACCCCTGTTGCGAGGGTGAATTTCGAACGCCCCCTCTTGAACTTGGGAACTTATCTGCAGAGTGGGAGATTCACAAAACGCCGAGTACTGGATTCCACCAAAAAGCTACAATGAATGGCAGGTGGAGCAAATTGACCTGTTAAGAAACGCTCCACGAAGCCGCCACTCAAACGCAGCAAAAGTAATGCTGCATCCTGTGGTCTTGGCGAGAAGATCAAGAAGACGACTGGCGTCCAAGGAGAGAGGTTAGCAAGCGAGGCACCCAAGAAGTCAGCGAAGGAAGAAGGGTCGTGAGACTCGCCAGGGTAAATGATTCCTTTGTCTTGCGTCCTTTGATCGTAAACCTCTTACAGGTGGGCCTAGTCACAGAGATTCGTTCGTGAAAGGCCCTAAGAAGCCGAAAAAGTCATTTAACATCTTCGCCGAGGCCCATGACGCAGAGAAATGAGTGGTGTAAATCAGAACAGCGCCGCGCCTTCAAAAAAGCCAAACGGCGGGAAAAAGTTGATCGACGGGAGACTGACTACAGGCGAGAGGCCCATAGGCTGGATGACTTGCTGGGAATTGTCTCTTCATCGACCAAGACATGGCCGGCTATTTCTCTGGCGAGAATATAAGCTGTTTGACAAATAAGAACTTGGATGATTCGAAAACGCTGGACCCGAGAGGCGAACTCACTAGTGAAATAAAATAGAAGCGGTCAAGCGGCACACGGGTGGGTCAAGACAGGTCGATCACTATGACACCGGTGCAAATATTGAGGGCATTATCTAGCCAAGTGCCCGATCGGCCGCATCGCCGTCTACTGACTTGAGAAATCAGCCAAACTTTCTGTGGTTCAAATTGGGTCGCTCTGAAGTTCCTTAGTTTTACTATCTTATTTTACATTCAGTTTTAAAACTTATAGATAATCAGTTCTTTTTAAATTATATTAATTATTATAAAACGTCTTACTCCCACTGTCAAACTCTGTCCGCGAAGTTTGACAGCCCCTTGAAAGCGTCGGGGAGAGGAGAAATTGTAGTGAGTCGACTGTCGCAACCTGCCATGAGTCTACCTGATTACTGAATTGCAAGACTTTAAAGGTGACAGCGGCAGAGGCGACGAGGATTGATGTTTAAGCCAATTTTGAAAAGACAAAATTTCTGGTTGGCCAATGCTTGGTGAGCTATCTGATTAGCGGCCGGCACGCGAAACAGCCGGTGACGGCCATTATTGTTTTAGTTTTCGACATTGGCAAGCCGCGTCGCGAAAAGTCTTTTCTTTCTCCTACTAGAGCGTCATCGTGTGGGAGTCATGAATCGTGTGCTAAACAAGAGGACTGCGAAGACGAGGTGTGAAGGTCGAGGCCACAGGCCCAGGCAATACGAGGGACCTGAGAAGTGGGAAGACCAGAAGACGAGCGGGGGGAACGAACCCGAGACACCGGCGAGGTGACTGGACGAGGACATCGAGACTCGGCTATTGGCTAGGCCAAAGGACAATTTATTATACTTAGGGCCCAGCCAACAGTGGCGGGCCTGATGAGTACCCCGCAGAGGACATGAGTTCTAGGGTGCACGTGATGCGGACGGTCATTTTTGTTGTTCTTTTATTTAGTTTATTTTTTTATCATATTTAATTTTATATTAGTAAAATTCTTGTTTTATTTTGTTACTTAACGTTTCAATAAATTTTCTTTTAATTTTGGTCTTTATAAATTTTTAAATTCAAGTAATTTTCTTTCAATAAAATTTAAAAATTTTCACAATTTTGTGTTCATGTTTTATCACCCTGTGCCCTTCCTTATCTGCACCACTCAATTTAGCTAGTCGGGCAATTTTGGTGGCGTGGTGACCAAGAAAAAGGACAGGAAGTCCTCATACTCTGTACCTGGCGTTCGAGGTTAGCGACGTGGGAATTAAGGTCCTGTAGGGACATAAGTAGTCTGAGCAGGCTTGACATTGCGGGTCGAGCCATATATATGCTACAGGACATATTACTTACAAGTAAACTGAATTGGATTCAGTAGCGATCTTGCAATCGTATGTTTTTTATAACTCGATAATGCTAAAAGATGTTTGAAGTTAATTTGAACATAAAAATTTTAAAAAGAAAAATGATAATACGTTGACATTTAATTTAAATATAAACTTGAACGCGATTGGTTGATGAATTTAAGAAATAAAAAAAATATACAATACAAATTAGACTGAAAATGTAATAATTGCAGAACATATTACATTAAAATAACAGAAAAATATACCTCAAAAAGGTATTGCTAGGCGATAAATAACCGAAATAAGATTACAAATTAATAAATTAACGAAATTAAATGTATAAAATTTATCAAACTATAAAATTAAAATTATAAAACTAATAAAACCGCGTTAATCCATTATAATGTTGAATCTAGACGAAAATCAATTAGAATAATAAAAATAGACATTTTGAAAAGGTTGTGAGTAATTTTCGATTTTTTCCATCAATAAGTTTTCGATTTTGTCAGTAGTTACAGTTAAGTACATAATGCAGAGAATAATTTACCCGACACACATATCAGTGAAGCATTATGTTCGATCTCTCGCGCTCCTGTAAGCTGGCATCCAGATTGACATCACCCACCTAGTTCATGAAAAAGTAGGCTAAGTTACAATTACAGTATTATTATTTTTATATAACTGAAATTTTAATAAAATGTTTTTATTATTATGATATTTCAATATAATAATTTTTATTATATGTTTAATAAAATTAATGAATTTGAATTTTTAATATTCTATAAATTTGCAAATAGCTACTGAGTTATTGCAATTAAAAAATGAGGTATAACCATTTTTGTCGCACGTACAAAAATACAGATATAATGTAAATAATAATACATTTTACAAATAAATTCAAAGTAAAATTTTAATCTATTTTTTTTAAATGATAAATCTGTTGATTATTCGGTAAAATAATTTTTTGAGCTTATACAATTTAACAAACACTATTACTAACATTCACTGATTTTTTTCAATACTCGTATAAGGTTTCCAATGTTATTTAACATACAGTTTTTTAATTTTTCCAGAAAATTATTCCTGTGTATATTTTCAATCGTATTCAATTTCATTTGATAAAGAAAAAAATGCAACTTTTTTAAAGTTGGCATTCTACAACTTTGTACATGAAGAGCATAAAATAGTCTTCCAAAGAGAAAATTCTTAAATTATCAACAACATTTTTAATATTGAATAAACGATAAATAAAAACTGCTTATTAAAATTACTGTAATTTTGTTTAATAAGTTCAATATTCTTTCAAATATTAATATTCATTTTATATAGTTAAAATATGAGTAAGAAAATTCTAAGAAATTTAAACAAGTTTTATAAAACTTATTAAAGTTTGCTATATCTGAGAAGAAATTTCGATTCCAATGGGGCACAAAAATAAGAGTTGGCTGTTCGTACTTTCGTATGATGTGTGAAGTCTCGATTTTCATTTTGCAGCACACAAGAGAGCTTCTTGAAGGCAGCTGCTGCAATCGCGTCGCGTGTTTCGTCGCCGGGCGACGACCTCTTTGCGAACAAGCACGCGCCGTGAGCCGCCTCAGAACAGAGTAGTTGAGTCTCTTCTGTTTCTTCTCATACTTTCTTTACGCGCCGCTCTACGTTCTTTCATCTAACCACGAATTTTCCCAAAATCACGAACGTCGCAATTGCCGTGCGAAGCCGCCACCAGTTCCTAGCAAGATTGATCGTAACATTAGTCGAAGTCTCGAAAAGCAATGAAAATTATGTAGAAAATACTCAAGAGTCACGACAGCTGATTGATTTGCATCATTTCTCACTTGTAATTACTCATTTGACCTGACTAAATTAGATTTTATGACTACTTGATTATTACTAACACCCAATTTTCCATCATAAGTACACACGAGTTGATGAATTATTATTTTATGCAGACAAATAATAATTTTTACTGTTGTTTTATCATAATGAATAATAAATATAATATCAACAAATTAGTATATTGCCAATTTATCAAATAGATTTTATAATAAAATAAACAAATAGTTTTATTTTTCAAAACAAAAATTCAGATTTTGTCGTTCCCAGAGTAAATTAATTTTCTGTTTTATATCTGTATTAAGAGTGTTACCCTGCAGAATATCGATTCAGCGATTAGTTTTTATCGATCAGTTTAAATAATTGTAAGCTTGTACGTTTACGAATTGATGGACGATATTACCACCACACAATTTCAATTAATGACTACACGGACGTTTATTTTAATTACTCCGACAAATGACGTAAACAAAAATCAACTTGTACAGTTGAGTGCAGTTTTTGTCGATACAAAGTTAGTAGTCGTGTCTTTATTAGCCTTTATTTTTGGAAATCAAGAAAAAGAAAATTGGTTTTTTATAGAGGAAAAGAAAAAATAAATAAATTTCGAAAAAAGAGATCGTGCATATAAATTAACCACAAAACAAAACCGAGATATCAAAAGTAGCGACGATAGAAGTTGAATCATGATAAATGATGTTTTTTAATAACAATTGAAATACCGGATAGAGCGAATCGAACACGTATATCACAGTCACCAGAGAATGGTACGCGTTGTGCCATGTATGCACATCCAAAGGAGCCGAGGGAACAGTAACGGCTTGACAATTATCACCCAAACCTAAATGCATTCTCCCGGGAACGACGATCCGTTGTGGCATCGAATGCACGTGCCACCATATGTGCCACTGTGCTTTGGTATCGCTAGGCTGTGATGCACTACCACTCGACATACATTCGAATAACGCGAGTCAAGCTCTATTCAGCAATCTCCTCTTGACAGGTAAATACACGAATCAGAACGATGAATAATTTCGTAAGAAAAGCACTGATTTGACGAGAATTCCCAAGTTTCTCAAATGCTCACGATGTATCTGCTCTGATAAAGTAATTACAATACAATTGAATGCGTTTAAAATACCTGGATCTCTGCAATCTTATTTTAGTTCAGATAAAATTGTCTCTAAATGATGATACTTTATATGCTGAAAGAATTTTTCATATTTATATTCAACTGGCTTTGATTTATTTTAACTTTAAGAAAAACCTTTATCAAATTTATCATCCGCAAAAAGCAGTAATTTAATATTGAAATTGTCAGAGAGAAATGTTCGTTTAATTATGTCATATAAATTTAGGAAAATTTTTTGTTGGACAATTGTATTATGTTCTTGTTCCCCAATAACTAGCCGTTATGCAAACTTTATGCAAACAGTTTGCACTAAGTTTGCACAAAGTTTGCACAATTCTAAGTCTGAAATTTGCACAACATTTTAGCAAACATTTACATATAAATTGTTCAAACTTTACATACAATTTTAATAAATGTTTTAGTATTTTTTTTTTAAATTTTTAAATTTCGAAATTTGAAAAAATTGTTTGCAGTTTGAAAAATAAATAACAAAGTTTCTTACAAATTATGTTTTTTTATTTTGTAACTTATTTACAACGTTCAGGTTTATAGGCTCATGCGGACTAACAAAACGACACATTTCAATAATTTTAATAATAAAATTACTAATATAAACGCCAGAGACCGCACAGCAATGCAATCAGCAAATGAAAAATCAAAACAATATAATTTACATTTGATGACCAAATTACTTACCAAACTACAGCATATGTCAAACATATATAATCAATTAACAAAATGAAATGTCCAACAAACCTTTTGACAGTGCATCGAACAGGCATTTGATGTTATAACATAATTCTTTAAATATTATAATTTTTATCTTTTAGTAATCAAATCTTTCAATTCGGATATTGAGCTATTGTACATTTTTTCAGTTAATTGAAAATTGTTAGAATTTTACAAAATTAGTTTAAAAGACAATAATTAATTTCCGGAAAATATGTCATAAATTTGGATAATTACTTCATACTATATTAATTATTATTTTTGTATCATCTGCTTCATTATTAAATTAATGAAAAAAATTATCATTTTCATAGTACTTTTAGTTGTCAACTTTTTATATAAAATAAAGCAACTGAAAACTCTTTACGTCGAACATTGATTATTTTCTAACGAAATAAAAATATCTTTTACATCAAAATAAACATTTATCTTGATTAATCTAATGTGTTTACATATACATGTCCATGCTGGATGTTGATGGACACACTGAACTCGCAACGTGAACCCTAGTGAATCACGGGACTATGCGTGAAATTGTAAATGCATCGTAATCGTCCGCCACCCACTACGTGGCAAATCTCATCGTCAAATGAAAACAAAAATGTGAAACCGTTTCATTAAGTCATTTCTTTTGGAATCATTGTGATACTATTTGATTTCTGCTTTCCTTAATACAGTCAAGGTGCAATTGTCAACAACCAATTCAAAATTGCTTATCATTGCTATATCGCACTTTCTTTCTTTCTTTCTTTCACATAAAACGTATTTCCGTTTGCTTTTTTCTCTCGAACATCTCTTTAATAGAATTTATATATATATATATATACAATACCGAATGAATTCATGTAAAAACTTTTACAAATTAATTTCTTTTAAACTATTTTGTAAAATAACATGTGAAATAATGTGAAAAAGTTTTTTTATTTTTAAGTGACTACACATTTTGAGTAATCAATGTATATCAAAATAATATAATTGAAAGTTGATACATAAATGACATTAAAGTGAAAAAAAATGTTTAAAAATAGCCAAATTAAAAATTCCATTAATAAAACAAAATGTTTTGTTCTCAAATTTTCTATTGCTGATACACGTCATGTGCAATAAAGATAAATATGCACTCAACCCTAGTTTGAAAATTTATTATTGCAAATAAAGATAAATACAGTATTTTATCATTAAAAAAAGAAAAGTAACAAAACGTGTTGAAACCAAATATGAAAACTAAAAAAAATTAAAAATCATGATGAAAGTCGTGATGCATTATTATATTAATACTACTCGTTAGTAAAATGTCATTATTTTGTAGAAGGATCCATACAAGTAAAAAAAATTTTGATGGCAATTAGGCAACAGTGATTGCTCACTATTTTATTATCAAAAATCATCTGGGTGATGTCTTTTCTCTCACGTTATCCTTTCTTTCACGCTTGGTAAATTCAAAGACATCATCCTCACCGTTTGTCTTTTGGTTTCATCTTACCTTCAGCTACTCTTTTATCCTTAAAATTTTACCGCAGCACAAAATGTAATTCACAATTCATAATATTTTCCGGCCAGACAATGTTATTCTTCATTTTTAGCTTCCTTCAAAGTCCGACAGTATTATGTCTCACTTTGTTTCGGGGATGTAATAATTTTTATTCTACCGCAGTTCGTGCTAATATTTGTCTCTGTAAGTGAGTATTTCGATTTGTTTTCTGAACCACGTTTGTCTTTTCACACAAGATAATTCACCTACGAACTGTCTAAACAGTATTTGAAAGAAGCCGAAAAAAGGTGCCTTCATTTCCCAAAGAATAAAAACTAATATTGACTTTCGGATAAGACGACACAGAGATTGGCAAGCGCGTAAATGAACTCGAAATCTAATGTAAATGTAATACGCTCTTAGGCAGAAATTGTCGAGAAAAGACGTGTAGGTGTTAAAGTAGGCTTCCGTGTGAAGAAGAAAACGAAGGTTGAGAGAGATACAGAGGATTGGCACGTGCCAGGTGTACTACACACAACAAAGCATCCCTGTTCCATTCGAACCCCGCGGCCTTCTCAGCCGGAAGTCGGCAAATAAGCCGACACAGGGGAGCCCTTATTACAGTACAAAGGAAGAAGGCGGCTGTCCTTCTTACAGATCCGATTTGCTCGATATATGTGGATATATAATAGACAAATCATCAGCTTATTAGCAATAATTTGAAGAAAAAAAAAAACTCTTCGTCCTGTTTTTATTCATTTTAAAATGTTTTTCAATTTTATTTCAGACTGTATTTTCATCAGAGATTTTTATGAAACAATAGTGGAGAATTCAGAAATTGAATTCCAGCATAACCAGCTGTAAAAATTTATTTATAACTTCTGCAATTCAAATGCAATTAACAATTTGAAACATAGGAATTATATCTTTTGGTTGTTTTCAATGTGTGTAATTAACATTTCTACATATTTTGGAAGTTTGATTAATATTATTGAAAAGTAAATTAATTTAATTGTAATTTTGTATAAACCTGTTAATAATTATCATTGTTACCATTCAAATACAAGTTATAATAACGCACGGCTTAACATGAATCGCAATAATTTAATATGACGTAGTAATGTATGTAATGTAATATCACTATCATAAGATATAGTTATACGAATTATAATATTTTTAAAGCTACACACGAAACCGGGACTAGTCTCGATCTCATCTCATTTTCGAGACTAAATAGAGACGAGACGAGATCGAGATTAAATCGAGACAAGACAAGACCGAAACGAGACCAAGGGAAGTCTCGTTTCGTAACAAGAATCTCGAAGTCTCGAAAAAATCAACTTTTATAAACTATATTTATTTGATTAAGTTTAATAAGTGAAAGTAAATTTTAATAAATATATAATGCTATGAAAATTTAATGCAAATATTTATATTCATTTGATTTTATTAATTAATTAATATTATTTTTTTGATAACTAATTGTTTTAATTTTTAAAATATAAATTTTTATTAAATAGAAATGAAATTAAACATTTAATCCATAATGTTAAAGTCTAATTATTTTTGTTTCTTAATTATGATCGAAACACAAGTCAATTTTTTATTGCAATTTTGAATACTTTAAACCTTCTACTATAAAGTAGTTGAAATATCAAATTTCGATATACGCATTATAAATAATATTTTTTATCAATTTGTTTAGTAGAGCGCAGCGTCTATTCTGTTGTGCTTGGGTATGAGTTATATTTGCATGTTAAATTAAATGAACGTTAAAGGACTAAATCAGCTGCTAAAAAAGCTAAAATGGCCAAATAAGGTCTTAGTTATGGCCCAGGCATCGCAGATTGAAGTATTATGTTTGTACATAGTGATTAGATATGAAACAACGCAAAAGATACTGAAAAAACGTTGCCAAATTTTAAATGTGATTATCTCGTAATTTAATTTTTGATATTTTTTTGTACATAACTTAATTTTTCTCAGTCAATTTTCAACCGATTTACCTGAAATTTGGCACAGTTATTCCTGATAGCATAATAAAACTTTCTGTAAGACAGGTTTTTTATTTATTTGTTTAAACAAAAATTATTTTAGTTTGAATATGAAAAATACGCCAAAATAGTACTAAAATAACCTATTTTGTGCACCTGCGCGCCCAAACAAGCATAACTTTTTACAAAGTCAAAAAACCAGACATCCGTCTTACAAAAAGTTTTATTATGCTATCAAGAATAACTGTCAAATTTCAAGTTAATCGGATAAAAATTGACTAGAAAAACATGGTCAAATTTACCCTATTTTCAATCCTTATCGTTAAAAAAAGGGGGTAGGTCATATTTTTGTGACGGTTTCAACTGATTTTCTTATTCAGCCCATTGACAACTACAAAATATCTAAAAACCATGTTATTTTATTCAAAATTGTGGATTTTCGACGTTTTGGTCGCACCTCCCCTTAAGAAAATAAATTTATGCAACCAATAAATATCAAATTACCAAACACAAACAATGAACTTGAAGTTTGCAACGTATTAAGTTTAGCACATTGGAAACTATTACACAATTTGTTGAAGAAATGACGTTTTCCATCACTTGGTTAACATCTGTTGTACTCTAAAAAGAGAAAAAAATTTTCTTTGCCTTGTTCATAATATAAAACTCATGAAAGTAATTATTTGTAGCAAATACAGATATGTTAGTTTAATAAAATTTTTAATTAAAAAATTAATTTTTCATTTAATAAATTCTTATCAATACGGACCTAAAGTTGAATGAAAATGGATTTCTCAAACTGTGTAATACAAATAATTTTTCAATTTTTATTCATGTATTTTTTTATTACATCATAGAATTAACTAAATAATAATTTAAAAATAATGTGGGCATTCAAGTCCAGCTTTGTCTATACAGAAACGTGGTAGTGTGACTAGAAATCATTATAAAAACATTATAAGAACTTTAAGAGGTTTTAAAGCATATATTTGGCAGACTTTATTTAAATAAATGAACCAATGTACTTTTTATTAATAATGAAATATATTATGATAAATAAAGCTCATATTTTAAAATTTTGAACAATTAGCACATTATTTAACAATAAACTATTGTTTCAATAATTAACTATTTAATTAACTCTTTATTGATAATCGAATTGTTTATAATAATAAAAGCTTATATTTTAAAATTTCGAACAATTAACAATTAGTAAATAATATCTCAATCTTCTTATCATATTCTTGATTACAACTGAATCTGTCGAATTTTTTTTTTTAATTAACAATTTATTAACTTAAAAAAATTCTTTAATCTTAAAAGTAAAATGTTTTATCAATTAAAAAATGAAATGAAATTAACATTTTAAAATAAATAAAAAATTGATTGTTTAGAATAACGAAAAATAAATTATTATCTGCATAATTTTTTGTATCAAATTTAATCATCAACATGAATTACATCTGTAATTTGTTTATCTATAAGTTATAATTTTATAGTTTTTTATGTTAATTTATTAATTTCCAATTACAAATAAAATAATTCAGTTTTTGTAATTGAACAGAGAATTAGTATCTAATTATCCAGAAAGATTTATTAATATATATATTTTTATTAATATATATTTGTAATAAATTTAAGACACCTCTTATTTAAACCTAAAATAAATCATAAAATAATTATAAACAACATTAAGTAATGAACTTGGTTGTAATTCACTTGTACCTACCGTCCTATATTCTTGGTAATAATCTTTTCGCAAAAAATAAAAAAAAAACTCAAACTATCTCATTTTTGCCTCATTAGACAAGTAATCAGCTACCCAAAAAATCTCAACTCCATAGGTTAAAAATTCTCATAAAACTAACAAAAAGTCAATATTTCAGAAAAATAGCCTTAAATTCAAATTCTTTAATAATAGTCATAAAATTCGAGCAAAGATTCTTCCATCGTCTCGTTACAATTTCATTGCATGCAAATGTCCTTTGAGCTATAAGTGCAATTAATAATAATCTCCGTGGTTGGTGACGTTTGAAATTAAATTACTTGAATTATGTTATTTCTTTTGAATTTATTTTCTATTAGTGCATCAATTTAACGCGTAATTTAATCGACGCCCTTCTTAAGCGCTAGTTTTTCATACGCAGCATTAGGTAGAGACACAAGGTGTTCTTTTTGGAAGTCTAGATTAGAAAGAAAAAAAAAGAAGCAAGGAAGGGTCTCTAACCTGAGTCGCGTGCCAGTAGCCATGAATAGACTTTCCCTCCTCTTTGGTACGCGTCTCGCCCTTGATCCTTCTAGCCCTGCCGAGACCATCAACCCCCCTCATGCGCCTAGCGGCCAATCCATAAATATCCTAATGGGACTAAACTGTCTCTCTCGGCGTCATTTTTAAGCCAATGCCATGAATGAGTCTGTGCCTCCTTGCCTTTTGCTAAATTGCTTTTAACACTCCGAAACGAGAGAACGTCCTGACCGTTCACACCTTGAAATCACTTTCCATTCATACTTATGAAAAGAGTGAGTACCGACAAACGTCAAAAACTTGCCACACACATTTTATTTTTCAACGCTGTATTCTTTACTTTCAACTTTATCAAATCCTCAGAAACGAGATATTTATGTTTCAAATTAAATGTTCTATTCAATTTTTTTATATTGTATTTATTTAGTATGCTTTATTATATTTTTTTGTTATATCAGTTTATAATAAATTAATATTCAAATTACTCCTCAAATTATGTCATTCAATATTCTATATATATAATTATTTTCATAAATTCAATAACAGTATTAATATTAGTTCGAAAATCAGCTTAATAAATAATTATGAATTGCTATTAGCAATTATGTAGTATTAATATTGTATTTAGCATCGCAAAATTACGATGCTTATAAATTATTTGATTAATAAAGCAAAGATAATATTTTAAAATTGAAAGCAATGTAAATTTATGTACATTACAAACTACAAACTAGTCGAAAAAGAGTGATTTATACTGGTGAGTAAAAAAGATAGCTGTCATTAATTTCATATTTATGAAGGTCTCAAAGGCTCATAAGAATTGGACATAATTTAATGCAGGGTCCATCAAATGGTCATTGATTCGCAATGGCCCAAAGTACGTGAAAGTTCTTGTTTCGAGCTAACCCGTACGTTTGTTCTTCGATTTGGATTCGATTAAACTTTGGCTTGAGTGCGGAGCAATAGAGCAAAGGAGAATAAGGCAGCAGGGAAAAGAATACGGTGAACGAGACCACACGAGTGGACCTCGACGTGGAAAACGAAAGAGCGGGCTGAAAGTACAACCAAAAGCGATTTTACCAATATCGGAAGTAACGATGCAACCAGTCTTTGGGGGCTATATTGCTCTACGATATCTTCTGTGTATGCGCTTTTCTTGTATCGATTTGGATTATTTAGCTACTTTTCTGTTACGCAATCACTCCTTTTGATGTTCCATTCTCTAATTGAAAGCAGAACTTTTTACTTCGTTCGACCAATTTCCGCTTCAATGAATACACCCATATTTGGCTAATACGCCAAAAATATATTTTTCAATAAAATAAGAAAATTAAAGGTGCAACACAGACTAACTTTTTCCTGGCTGTGTCCAATTCATTTTCGAGTTTTGGATGTAAAAAGCAACAGCCTGAAATCACAATCTGAATATACGTCAAACTCAAAAAGCTGATAAATATATCTTAGAGATTCATAATGAAGATCTAATCTAAATTATAATTGGAAATCAGATCTTTTAGGTGTTATAAATTATTTTTGTATTACAAAACTAAATTTTCAGCATGAATTTGGCATGAAATAGTCAATGTGATACTTGGTTTAGTAGATAAATACGTTTTAAATTACTATTTGTAGTTAGCTTATAATATTTATTAGATAATTAATTATCTAATGTTAACACTGAAAATGAATATATATATTATTTGAATATGAATATTTGTTTGTATCTTTGTGAAAATATTGATTTGGAAATATAAAGTAAATTAAATAAAAACTAAACCATCGTATATAAACAATAATAATAGATACGAATTAACATTAATCGTAATAGTTTAATACTATAGAACAATCAACCAAATTTACAAAACAAACTTTACTTTGAGCAAAATAAATACAACAAACGTTCAACTTAACAAAAAATATGCTTAATTATTCTAGCAGAATGTAAACTAGTCTGAGTTTGAATTGCGTATTTAGATTACGCTAAAATTAAAACCATTTTTCTATAATTTAAAACTTATTGTACGCTTTTCAATTTTTATATATCTGAAAGCATAAAATCTGTTGAATAATACTTTTTGTAAACTTTATTTAAAGTTTATTCAAGTGTTACACTTGTGAAAATTCAATTTAAAAGTGTACAAAAAAGTGTATCAATAAGAAATTGAATGCTAATTCATACAACTTTCGTTAATCCTCACATTTCACTGATTTTAAATCGCGCAATTTTGATACAGAATAGTTTTGCTCGCTGATAATATATAAATGATATGCATTTGAATCTTTATTTACAATTTGTACGTGCACTAAATCGAACACTGAAAGCTAAATAAACTAACAAATCAAAGTTACATATTTAACAGAAAATATAGATAACTACGGAACGTTGATGAAATCATGTCAAACTGAATATCGAATAGCTCGGCACGTGTCCGAGTTTATCAAAAACGATCAGTGCGTAACAACGATTGTTCCGCAGGCGAGCTTTAGAACTGCTCGGTGAAAATTGACACACTGTAATTGAATCATTTGTATTTCGTTAATTGAAGCGACTCGGTATACTTCTGAGCACGCAAACTGTCCGAGTGTATCAGACGGAAATGAAAAATAATGTCAGAAGAATTTAAAAAAAAACTGTACTTCGTTCTTCGCCACTGTTTTATTAAAAGTGCAGTATGATCATTTTCTTTTTGTATGTACGATAACATGCTTATAATGGAATCGAATATTTATATGCGTAAAATATTTTTGTTTGATAAAATCCCACTATAAAATATATCTTTTAGAAAAAAAATTAATAATAACTTAAAGCAGGAAAACATAAAATGGAATTAAATAGAATGCAACAATAGTTGTATGAAATAGTATTATTTATCTGTGGATCGATTGTCGAAAGGAAAATAATATGATGATAAATTGAGAGGATTTGTGCTTAGTATTATTGATTTTATTTAGTTATTTAAGGTATACAAATCCAAATAGCTGAGCTCTATTATAGGATCATATATAATAAGTTTAAGGATGAGCACAGTAGTAAATAAAAACCTCAAGGCATATAGTGGATAATGAATTAGTGGAGATATTAATATCATTTTTGTGTGCAGAAAACTTATTTGATGAGGCAACCATTTTATATAAATGTAGTTTATGTGCAAATCTAAATGATGCATTAGAATATACGATGAAGAATGAATGATTTTTTTAAACATATTTTAGAGATTACAATACATGTCCTTTTTTATCAGCTTGATATTATCAATTTTTTCAATATTTGGGATTTCTCTTCCAAAAAATAATATCAAATCATACAAATTGTCTCTGTGACTTAATACACATGCAAAATTTGAAATTATTCTAGCAATTATTGCAAACTTATTTTTTTATCAAAGTATCTATTCAAGGACAAAAGATTAAAAAAAATAACAACTCCTTTTCAAAATCAATTACAAAAATAAATTAAAAAAATACTCAAGTATTTAAGTATCTATCAATTGAGATTTTTAATCTTTTAAAATTGAATTTTAACACACAAAGCCAAAAATATTGAACCGCAACAAAAATTGATACTGTCTTTTCTCTGTTTATTGTTTAAGTTTGTAACGGATAATGTCATACTTTTTACTTTTAACTTCTCAAGAAATTCTTTTAAGCTATTTTTTCAGATATATAATTTCTGCCATTAATACAAAAAATGGTAAAAGCTATAACAAAAAGTAAAAAGTCATGATAAAAACATGATTGTCAGCTTCAACTTGAATGATTTCGCACTCTCATCTTCCTTTCAAAAACGCCGGAAGTTTGTCGGTGATAATTTAAACTTTTTTGACAAATAAAATTCCATTTTTTACCTTCTTTGAACAAATCGCTAGATCTATTCCAAATCAACTAAGTAACAATTATCGCAGTAAAATTTCCGGTATTTTAAAGATAGTACTACCAAATGAATCCCGTTAATAAAATGAAAAATCAAAAAATAAACTCACTATAAATAAATTATCAGGATACATTTTTAAAAAAAACATAATATAAGAAATTGAACAAAAATATTATTAAAAAAATTCTAAATCATTAATATAAAAACCTAAATCATCCCATACATTTCAAATAATTACAAATTAGAAATAAGCAAAATAAAAATTTCTAGAACTTTGACACCATTGAAATCCACACAAATCCATTAGAACTTTTCAAATTTACACAAAATTCAAAAACAATAGAAACTTTTGAAAATAAGTGCAAAAACCATAAAAATGTGAAAATCCATTACTGTCACCCAAAAGTTTTCAGATACAAATTAAAAAAAACAAGCTTTAATAATAATCAAAATAAGTGTTCAATAAAAAAAGAAGAAGCTTTTAAACGTAACACTCGAGCATTTTTTTTTTTTTTATATATAATTTCAATGAAAAATTCTCTTTCGAATACTTTTTATTATAAAAAATTTCAGCTAAAAGATACAAAATAAAACGTCGAGGAAAATGAGTGATTGAATATTTGCCGTATAAACAGCGTAAGCCGGGGTAAAAAGTGGTTTTTTCGTGCGCTATTTCGTTGGTGCACACACACGGTCCATGAATGCCATTTCGGGTGGCACTTCCGCCTGGCAGCGCCGCCGCGACGACGGCGTCGCAACGCCGAAAGCGCGAAATTCGCTGCGCGCGCAGAGCCTCGACCGGCGTCCGCCAGGGGCGCTGCCTCTGAGGCCGGCCTTGCGTTCTTCAGCGGGCTGTTCAGTCTAATTTGAACTGCCGCGTGTGTCCGACTTTATAGGCACGATTATCTCCTCGGCACAGCAGTCACGCGACTTTTCCCATTCGTGTTTGTTTGAGTATTCGCGATGCGTCCGGACGTGCTGGTGTCAAAGTGATTTTTGTTTCGCGAGCGCACTACCATCCGACAAAGTTTTTTTAAATTGGCAAATTTTTTCCCCTCCCAAAAAGAGTTAAAAAAGAAAAAATTGCGCAAGAAAACCAGGAAAATAGAAGTCCAAAAAACCACCCGGTTCCGCAATTGGTTACAAAAGTGGTACCCTCGTGAAGTTGATTGCGCGCAACAAGTTGTCAGTGTTTGTAAAATGATTTGATAGCCCCCTCAAGTTACATCATCGATTTTGTGACCAATTTCATCAATTTGTGATCAGCAAAAAAAAAAAATTATTGATGATGCGTCGTGTGAAACGAAGGTTAGTTTAGTGCGACACTATATTCGTACACCCGCTATGTGTTTCTGTAACCAGACACCGTCACAGCCGGAAGTGGTAAATGATTAGTCGGAACCCAAAAATCGACCACCTGTGATGCCGATTTTCTGATTTCCGGAGTGATACTCGCTTTAGGAACTGAGTTTCGCTAGAACTCCGTGTGGTACCAGGCTGGTACCAGCGTATAGTGTCCAAAGCAGATCGCACGCGTCTTGTGGATGTTTTCAGGACCCACGCACGATGAGGGTGTAACAGCCGCAAAAAAACCCCAAGAGACAATTTGTCGTGGCTCTCGCTGCGAACCAGCCCAACATGAAGAAGAGTGAACCGAAGATGCGCGAGCCCGGAGAGCGCTTTCGAGCAGGAGTTCTGACGGTCGGCTACATCTGAAGGGTCTTATCATTACTTTTGGCTTTTAAAATCGCTCCATCGGATGTAAAAATTGTGTGGTTGACGCGCCCCCCGAGCCCCCCGGTCTCAGATCGGACGATGTGGCTGTCTTTGCTGGTGGCTGGCTTGTTGAGCGGCTGCTGCTGTTGTGGCGCTCTGGCGCCCTCGGACGAGCTGTCGACACCGCGGCGCGCGCTCGGTCCCCTGGGCCTGACGTCGGCCCCGCAGCAGCTCTTTGTTGCGCCAACGGTGCTGGTGACCGAGAGCGTACGGCCCCGCAGGAGCAGCGGCCCGCCTCAGCCGAGGAAGCGCAACTTTCGCAGCAAGCTGGATTTGCCGCGTGAGCAGCGGCGCCGGTGCCGTGGCAAAAACAATTGCCGGGGCCGCAACTGGTGCCCGGACATGGACGTGAGCAACCGGGCCTACCTGGCGCCCACGGTGTTCGAGGGCAAGGCCCGCAGCATGTCGTCGATGCGTAAGGCCGGCTCGAATTATGCGGTCACCTTCGAAGTCAAGCACGTCTACAAGAGTCAGCCGGGCTTTCAGCCGTTGCAAAAAAATGACAGCGTGCGACTGCACTTCCTTGATAAGGGTGCGCCAGGTAAATCGACCGTCTGCAGCGGCAATGACTACCTGAGCGATAACGCGCTGCAACGTCATCATCAGGATAATAGCAGTGGAGTGGTGCGCGCCAATATTAAACGGGGTAAAGTGTATCTAGTGTTTGCGAACCGCGTGGGACCCAGGAACTTTACCATCCTCGGCGAGCCGGTGATTCGCAGCAAGAAAAACGAACAAGCCGTGCAGGCCGTCGTTCGACCGGATTACGGTGAGTAGGTCGATTCTCACGCGGAGTCTCAGAGAGCGATGCACGCGACTCGATGCAGACGTTTGCGTGAAATAAAAGAAAAAATGTACTTATAAATTTGTACTTCTTTTTTTTTGCTTTTATTATTTTTCATTTTTATACAGAATTTGTCAGGATGGATCTTAGGAGAAGAATTTGCTGAAGTTCAATTATGATCATGTTGGAGAGCCCCTGGTTGTTGATAA
>JABFPM010001551.1:0-19807 GCA_022817325.1 Idris sp. 1 HC-2018
AACCTAAAAAATTGCAATTTTTATAAAAAATTTTTTTTTTTTTTGGGCGCTTTTGATTTTGTTTATATTTTAACAGTATCAAGTACAAATATTAATGAAGTAATTGCCATTTTTTTTAGAATGGAACAACTTTTCGTTTAAAAGATATAAACAAAATAGTAACGCAGCGAACTGCGTATTAACTGGTCTCTTACCTCTATTTGTTAATAAATGACACAATACCGTACTCTGTCACTATTCACTATAATTTTTTCTGTAATAAAAGATGTATAAATGAATAGAAATTTGTTAATTTATATTAATATTAAACAAATTGACAACAACTTACAATAACTTACGTGTCCAATTGAATTATACGAATGGGCTTCGAAATCATCCTCTTTACCCAGTATGACCCTAAAATATATTAGTAATGAAGTCGACGAAGAAGACAAATTATTTTTGCAAAATCGATTTTGAAAAAGCTAAACCT
Source organism: Idris sp. 1 HC-2018 (assembly GCA_022817325.1). NCBI lineage: Eukaryota > Metazoa > Arthropoda > Insecta > Hymenoptera > Scelionidae > Idris > Idris sp. 1 HC-2018. Next base: position 473 of record JABFPM010001551.1, read on the forward strand.
ATACCTAATATTCACAAGTTTCACTGCATTATACCTGGCGAACACAATAACGTTCATGTTAAACAATATTCTTTTGCAGAACATAACAATTCAGTTTCTATTTTGAAAGCAGCGCCTCGAAAAAGAAAAAAAATTAGTATTCCTTGAATTGTTCTTTATTTTTGTGATATCTTTGTTAAAGAAAAAGGTTTTTCAATTTATTAATAAATTATTTTTCCCAAAGTCAATTTGTTCAATATAAATTAACAAATTTCTATTAAAAAATTAATTATACATCTTTAACACTAGAACGGCCGAGGCCGTCAAATTGACGGCTTTCAGTTTTATTTTTTTGTCATTTTGTTAGTTTTGAACTTGAAAACTTTTCCTTTGGTAAATTTTCATAATTTTTAATGTACTTCATTATGGCATATTTTAATAAATTTTTTTAAAATTTTAATAAATTTTTAAACGTTTTTAATTAAATTAAGATAATTTTATTTAATTTTTCACACTGGAAAACCAGGTACCTGGAAATCAAGTTAAATATACTTGAATGAAGTGAAAAATATGGTTAATCGTATTGAAGTATATCGTATACTTAAATCAAGTATATTTAACTTATTTCAACTGAGACTTCCTTGATTCAAATGAAAATATACTTGAGTCAAGTTTATTTTTGCAAGTATATTATATACTTGGATACAGTATATAATATACTTTAATGTACAGACAACATTTTTTGTCAGTGTACATTAAAAAATTCGAATATCTTGGTCTTAACAATTTTGATGTACATTTTATATATATACATTATACAGAATTTTTCTTTTATTAGAATGTACACATTTTGTTATACTTTTTTATTTTATTAACAATTAATCAAAAAACATTCTGAAATCGACGTGAAAATAATATACAGTCTTTTTGTTTTTTATTATAAAAGATACGGTCTTTTTTTTTCATACAACAATGCTTGCAAAGGAAGAGACTCACTTTTTAAGTTTATAACTAATTTAAATCATTAAAATAGCTAGTTGATTATTTAAAAAGTCAAGTTTTTAAGAAAAGGTTGTTAAATAGTTTTATTCTTCTGTAAAATTATAGACTTATCAATATGTAAGTATTAAATATATTTATTATTAATTATAAACAAGTATTTATTATTACATTAACCATTTCCTTTTTTAAAAAATATTGTTTTGTAAGTATAATTAACATAAATGATATAAAAAAGTAATTTTATTTTAATAAAAACTAAAAAATAATCGAGCCGTTAAATAGACGGCTTTGGCTGTTCTAGTGTCAAGTGCAAAAAGAAAATTTACATTTTTTTTGAAGTTTGAAATCTTAAACAACTTTTTTTTAAAAAAAGACATAATTTATATATAAAAAATAAATAAGTCAATATACTATGTACAATATACGCAATGTAGATACAATTACATATACGCTATAGAATATAATATATACATTTTACCAATTTTCAGAACATTTTAAATTTGATAAACCTCGAATTTTGAGACAAGAGTAAATGCCAAAATGAACATTTTGAAAATAATTTTGATTATCTGGAAATGATACATCTTCCTATTCGTGTTATTATTCTTTGAATCAAATTATAGAATTGATGTTCAATTTTCTTCGAATATATTCATGCTCTTATCATACATATTTTTTAATATTTGAATTCTAACTGTTATGATAAAATTTAATTGTTTTGAGATAAGCATACGTATTGCATAACAAAAGAAACTTTTTGCATATCTGAGATATTCATGTTTGTGGTTGCAAACTTTATTTCAATATGAAAGTCATAATCGAATAAGTTTACTGACAGGCCGTATTGGGTCTTGTAGATTAGCAGACGCCAATGTCGTTGTGAATCGTAAAACATATATTTCATAGTGTTCTCGTTGCATATGCGTGGTACGCCGAAAAGACTGCTGATACGAGTCATATCGCAGTTGAAGTTATGTCTTTGGGTACAGGGAACCAGCGGGAAGGAGGGGGGAGGGTTGCAATCGGAAAAGAAGGAATATCGTGGCGCCGGCAGACTTTTGTTTCCGAAGAGACATAAAATTCACTCATGGACGACGTAAAATCGCAGAAACGTCGCGCTCAGACACTTTTATGTGTCGCACATTAATTTGCATAATCGAATATAAAATCTGAATAACGGAAACGTCCTCTTTCTGTTGTTTTTTCATACGTACGTTATCGGAAAGGACTGTCGCTGTACCTTCGTCAATTTGAACTTTCAAATTTCTTTGCGAATCAAGTATTTACTCAGTTCAGTTGCTTTTTGAATCATATCCCGACAATTTTTTTTTTACCTTTCAGTCAAGGGGAATGCTTAATGAGGTTGAATAAATTTTTATTAATATGATATTAATATATAATTGATTTCATAATTGACTTCATCTTGTAGGGTGTATTATTTTTTTGATCAAATGTAGATAACATCGAATGTATAGATAACAAGTAGAATTACCGACCGTAGGTTAAGTGAATATACCGATGTGTGATTCCTTACGATTTAGCAGGATAATATATCTACGAATTTTTAATTAAAAGGTAATTCATTTTATATCTTGTCATTTCAAAATGTAATTTGCAAAACTATTTTGAAGTCGAATAAGAACAAACCAATAATTATAAATAGAATTTAACTTAGTTACATTAATTACTTTTATTTAATAAAATAGTTACCATTAATCGTTATAGAAGCCAATATTCGTATATAGGATCTCTGTTTTGAATTTATTGATTTACACTCGTGGAACAAAAAAACGCACATTAAACGCACAGTGACTTTATTAAAAAATGAAACCAAGGTAATTAAATGGATTTAAGGGGACACCTATTATTTTTGTTGATTAGTACATTTGTACACATTTTCAAGTTATTTAATTGGAAAATAACGATTCTAGCCATTTTGGTGGGGAGTCCCCTTCATGCTTCGCTCAATGTCCAATTGAAACGCTGATTTATGTTGGCCCAACATAACTTTCTGATGATGTAAAAAACATTTGTAAGACAATGATTCTAAATATCGTCCAGATATCCGAAAGAATTGTTCGCCCAATATTGAAGTTCAATATAACAAAGATTCATAGAATATTTGAAGCGAATGTCAATCTGACACTGATACCTAATGTCCCGAACAAAAATTTTTCGTCAAAAATTGATCGAAATTTGATGGGAATGGATATAATTTTGATTTGAATTTTTGAGTAGGCATGTAATTTTTTATCAAAATTTTATAGGAATTTGTCAATTAAAAATTGATTAAAATTTGATACAAAACTTGATAAAATTTGATATAGTTCTGCTTGAATCAAATGTTTTATTCTTGACCAAATAAAAAATATATTATTTTAAAATATCTCAGAACAATAATTTTTAAATTTGGGAGTTAATATAGTCACCAAAGGTCGCCGGGAAATTTTCTCATGTCAAAGAGAGCCGGTTGAAACCAATCCCACTGCATTTGAGAACCAACTTATTGTTCTGAGATATTTTTAAAAAAATATTCTACTTTTATTTCGAAATTTAAGGGTCGTTCTAAGTGTCGGGGTTAGCTGAAAAAATTTTGGTTCTTTAGAGGAATTTTTTCTAACATATAAATCAATTTTTAGAAGAAAATCTTATCGTTTATGGAAAGTAAATAAAAAAATATATAATTTATTTTCAGGGATGGGTAAAGTACTTAATCTAATTTTCGTTGGATTAAACGTTTGGAACTTACATCAAAGACCTAAGCTAGGATATTTTCTGCGTAGGACGCCTCAAGAAAGGTGCTCTTCTCGGTAATGATAATACAGCTGAATAATAATTTTTTAGCTTGCTTATTGAAAAAAATTTACTTGCACGATTGGAAAAAGTGAAAAATAACTCATTCATTTATTATTATTTAGTAAAAATATTGTTTACAATAAAATTTAGTTTGATTTCATCTTGAAAAAACTGTGAACACGTTCTTTTTTGTAAATATACATTGAACTCATCAGTGTAGACCAGGATGTTTACTGCTTAGGACGCTTATCTTAATCTTGAAATAATTTGAACAATATTTTATAAACATGAAATGAATATCTCACATCTTCTAAAAAGTGTAAGGTAACTGTAAATTGATTAGTTAGATAATATTGATTACAGCAAAATAGAGTAAATTAAAATAACAAGAAATAAATTTTTGATATAAAATCAAGACAATTTGATCAACTTTTCATTAAAAAACTGCGGTTATATTTTGGTATCGATTTTCGGTTTTGAATCTGTTTTCATAAAATTAGTGAGTTAATATTAAAATTCTTTTAATTTTCAATATTTTGCATTTATGAATTTACCGTGAATTTTTTTTGAAAGTAGACGTTTTCCTCTTTGTTTTGAAATCACTGATATACATCTACAATGTATTAGTAAAATAGTAGTATTAGTAATCCGACACACAACGTTGGTATGGCCCATAAATTAGGAAATAATAAACAGAAAAGTTTGAATTGGACTTACACGACGTTAACCGTCACGTAAATTAATCTATAATAAACAAATAAATTATGGTAAAGAACTAAACTTTTTTATATTGTAAATTTCGTATTTCAAATATTTTGTAAATAATTTAAATTGTAATTGTAAATAATTCATTGTAAATAATTTTTATTTATATGAATTGATTTGATCAGTACAATACATTTAATCATGTAGGAAATTTAAAAGAAAACTCCGTTAGCCCGAGTTCATCAAGTGCGCACTTTATTATATATACACAAAAATAAAAATTTTTGTCATAAATATAAAAGAATATCAAAATTCTTTACGACTAGATTAGAATACTCTCTGTTTCCATCGCAACTGGGGAAAGACTACCCGACCCTGCTCGTTCTATCCGTTATAAAAAATAAATTCGAATCAAACCGCGGAAGTGACGTCACTTGGTGGTGCCAATAATTCTTTGTGGTTCCCACACTTAGCCGTCTTGCTGCTTCCTTCGTGTCGAAGGACTTCGTCCCTTTTTTCTTCTTCGTGTTCAGAGTCATTCTCGTCCTTATCATCTCTCGATACCCATCGAGTCTGCGGCAGAGTGCGTTTTTCTCGGACCTTCGGTGTCACCGACTTTTTGAACCGTATAACGTTCTTTTCTACAAGTCTTAATTACCTCATATGGGTAAAAATATTTCAGAGCAAGTTTCAGTCCTGAACCCAACTGTACCCTGCTAATGGCAACTAGGTCACCTTCCTGGTAACGTGTTGGCTCCTGTCGTTTTTTATCAACTTGTTTTTTATTTTTAGCTTGCATGTCAGAGATCTTCTCAGCAGCTTGTGCCCTCGTTTCATCTCGTTTATCTTTGAAATCGCAGATCAATTCTTCCTGTAGCCGTGGGCAGACACCAAACATGACCTTAAATGAGAAATTGTTGATACTTCGATGCAAAACCAAATTCAGGCATTGCTGAGCTGTTTCAACATATTTGTACCATTTACCTGGACATGGTGCTGCCATTTTTGTCAGTAAGGGTATCATCGTGCGGTCAACCCGTTCGACCTGACCGTTTCCCCGTAGTACTCTAGTAGTAACCAAGCCATGGTTAATTCTTATTTCTTTGCAACAGTCAACGAAATCGAGTGAGGTGAAAGCTGTACCACGATCCCAAATAATTCTTCGTGGGTTGCCGAAAACAGCAGCTTGTCTTCGCAGACTGCCAACGACTTCCGCCGTCCCCGTGGATTTTACTGGGTTAACCACACGAACTTGCAGAAAGAATCGATGACAACGAATAAATATTTGTATTTCTTTACGGTGGATACTAGAAGTCCCAAATGATCCACGTGGTAGGTGTCGAGTGGTGCCTCGCCCTTGTAGATGCTGTGTAACCAGCCTTCTTGCTTGCTCTGCTTTCGCTCGGCCAACAAACAAGGAATACATCTTTTTAGCACATTTTCGACCTTGGACTTCAGATCAGGGATCCAGTAGTCACGCCTAACTATGACCTCTGTTTTCGTCATTACAAAATGTCCGTGCTCTTGGACATGTCGTACAACTTGCAATTGCATAGTGCCTGGAACTATTATGCGTGAGCATTCGTCGTCTTTTTTATACAACAGCCCTCTGCACATCGTATAATCTTGTAGCCGTCCTTCCTCGACTTCTCTTCTCAGATTCTCGATCCATTTGTCGTCGTTTTGTGCTCTTTTCAGTATCGCCAACAGTCCGTCTGGTTGCTCTGTTAACAGCAAACATTCGGGGACCGGGTTGCGGCTGAGTGCATCAGCATGCGCCATATGTTTTCCTGGATGGTGCTCAATCGTATAAGTAAACTCCTCCAATAGTAGCGCCCAACGTGCCACTTGCACGCTCAGACCCTTTTTATGCATTGCCATAGTAAAAGCGTGACAATCTGTCATGATTTTAAATGAAATTTAAATAAAAGCTAGACTCTGAAGCGTTTAAGTGCGTTTACAATAGCGAGCACCTCCAGCTCGTAACTACAATACTTTTTTTCTTCGATCAATATCCTCTTACTCCAATAATAAATTGAATGTAGATTTTGGTCGTCGTCGCAACGATGAAATAGTATGGCTTCATATCCATGCTTGGATACGCCGGTGTGAAGCTCGGTTTCGTCTCCAATACGATACAGCTTCAAAATTGGGTCTGCACTCAGACGTAGCTTCAATTCGTTGAATGCGTTTCTCTGTTTGACCTCTCACTTAAACATCGTATCGTTTTTCAATAAATTGGACAGGAGTCGAGCAATTGTCGAGTAATCTATTATACATTTTCTAAAATAACCTGTGAGTCCTAAAAAACTCTGAATTTTCTTCGTTGTAATGGGTTTAGGAAAGGACCCAACCGCTCTCGTTTTATATTCCGAAGGTTTCACACATCCATCTTCGATTACATGTTCCAAAAATTCCACACGTCCAGTTAACCATTCCCACTTTTTCCAGATTATTTCTAAACCAGCATTCCTAGCTACAGTTAACATCTTTTCTAATTTTTCCAAACTGTCCTTGTAGTCTTTTGATGGTACAATTAAATCGTCTAGATACGTTAACACCGTACCGTTTTGAATAAGTTTTCTAAATGTATCGTTAATAAAACATTGAAATACGGCAGGCGAATTACACAGTCCAAAAGGGAAACGAAAAAATTCATATTGACCTTCGGGGACTACAAAGATTGTACACTTTCAACTTTTCTCGTCGACCGGAATATGAAAGAAACCGTTTTTTAAGTCTAATGTACTAAAAATCATGGCTTCCTGTAACTGATCCTCGATCAAGAACAAAAGATAACGATCTTTACATACAACTTTGTTCAAAAATCTATAATCTATACATAACCTGTAACTGTTATCCTTTTTCCTTGCCAGGACCACCGGACTTGCATACTCAGACGTAGAGAAACGTACAATACCTTCTTGAATCCACTCATTTATTTGTTTATTTATAATATCTCTTTCTAGTGGAGGAACCCTTCGCGCAGTTTGGTAAATGGGTTTACTGTCTTTCAACACAATATTTATTTTTACATTAGTTTCGTGAGATTTGTCGAGTACATATCATCAATCATTTTACATAACAATTCTTTACAATTTGTTTAATTCATCGAAATCTTAGTTTTAATTACGTTTAATTTTAGTATATTCAGATTTAAATTTAGGCGCTGAAAAAAAAGCCCCAAACAAGAGATGTTGAGATGCTCGAAATGCGACATCCTCCCCCCCTTTATTTTTTTGTTGGACTGCATCCTCGCTCGCACATACCCCTACATCCTTCTTCTTAGCACAATGTTACAGCGCATGTGCAGAACCACCACCCCAGATTTCCACGACAGTGTGCTTCTCCCTTGCTGCATAGAGGAGAACTAAGTCAGTACACATTGGAACACACTGGAGACCATCACGCTTCCTCTTTCAGAGACTTTTTCAGGCACATCGACGCGAGAATGATTTTCCTGATTAAGGACAAATCGATGGATACGAGGTGCAAAATTGATTTTGTTTATCCTCCCCAGGTATCGGGAAGTTTACTTGCCGATTCGCTGCTATTTCCAGACTTTGGAAAATACGTCTTCAAGGCAACACGCGGCTCCTTCGATCCTCATTTAGATCGTTTAGTTCAATCCTTTTATTATTTTCCTCAACACATTGTCTGTACGAAAGCCCAAATCGTCCTTCAGTGAGTTTCCGACCAATAAGAACGCGTCGTTTGCATGAATTGTGAAATCTTGAAATGTGTTAGTGAACACGTGACCAAGACGCAGGTACGTAAATTGTTTTGTTTTACTGGCGATTGTCGCAAAACAAAGAAGGTTTGTTGTAACATGTTATTTTTCTTGTATTAAGTTTTATAAAAAATTATTTAAAAATAAATTTACAACTGAAGACTGAATTTAAAAATGGGACGCAAACGGAAAAACATCAACAATGACAGCAGGTAAAAACCTGTATTTTCAACATTTATGCAAATTGCTATAATAAACAATTTTTTTTATTATGTTCATATTGTTTTTTGTAGATTCAATGTTCATATTGAATTATTTTCTGAAGTAATTTCTTTTTTCAGTATTTCAAAAAAACAAAAAGAAAACATAGATAATTATGGTTGTGAAAGCGAAGGAAAACGTAGAAAAACAAAGTGTGAGATGATAGTTGTTTGCAAAACCTCAAAATTGAATATTGATGGAAATAATAATACAAATTCTGTGAAGTAAGTAAATTTGTAGACTATATTTTATTGCCTAATAAAATATATAGTATCTGTTTGCATCCATGCAATTAAAAAATTAAAAATTTTATTATTAATCCTTTCTTTGTTATTTGTATTTCATTTCTACCTTTATTTTTGCAATTATTTAAATTTAACTATAAATTTGATTTTTTTAGGAAATCAAGAAAACGAAAGTGTTTGACAGAAACGAACAATGGTGATAATGACATTACAAGAATCAGCTCACCGATTAAGGCATCAAAGAAAAAAAATAATAGCCAAGGAGACAAAATTAGTGATTCTAAACCAAAGAATAAAAAGCCGAAAAGCGCTGGAAGAAAAAATGAAGTAACTATATTTTATTTTTAAAAAATATTTTATCTAAAAAATGAAAAAAAAAATTATCATTTAATTTTTAATATTTTTTGTATGTAATATTTTCATTTTAATTTTTATAAATTATTCCAATTACTAAAATTTTATAATTTCTACATTAAAAAATAAAAGTTTTAATTCACTTGACAATATTTTATATTTAGATATTTTTGTTAAATTCTCAATTTTAATTTGTTCGTCTTAAATAATTTTTAAATTCTTGTTTAAAAATTATAACGTTAATTTATTTTCGAATAATTAAAATAAATGAATTAAAAAAACAAAAACACAAGTTTACACTTACCTTTGTGTTAAATAAACTAAAGATTTAGATTTAAGCAGGCCTATGCAACTCTCAATGTGTCATATATACTTTTATGACGCCACTAATGGTGGGAAAACTCAGATGGCGCTATGCTTTATCGGTCCGGTAAATGTTTGTAATTAACCTACACAGAACCACAACATTCGAAATTTTGCATTATTTTTTCAATTATAAACTTCAAAATTTCAATTTTAATTTTGTTTTAATTTATTTGTTCCCAATTTGTATAATTATTTATTTCATTGTGCGTAACAGCATATATTGAGCCGGTAGGTTCGACAGTGTCGCCGTCTAGCGGCATTCAACCATTAAGAGCGTCACATTAAACATACGAGTTGCACAGGCCTGGTTTAAGCCAAATTATAAAACGTGCCCGACCATTCATTAATGTTTTTCGTTTGAGAAACTGATCTCAAACTGTTTTAATTATTTTCCTATTTAAATTCGCTGGTTAAAATCAATTGAGTTTTCAATTAACGCGGCGTCAGAAGATGCATCTTTAAACCAAGAACAACGAAATATACATAATATTTCTTTTTACATTCGTAAACATGATATAAATACGCCTGATATATACAATTTTCGTTTATAAATAAATATTAAAATTGTAATCGATAATAGAAACTAATTAAATACATAAAATGTCTTTTAATTTTGATCATTTTAAATGTTATTTAACCAGTTGAAAGTAATTGACTTATGTTTTGTTTTATGTAATTTAAAGTTAAATTGTTAATGTTTGTATTTTATTAAAAGGAAAAAAAGTGTATCGACGTGCATGATGTATCGTAAAGAATAAAACTTGGAGGAAACTTCGAAATATATAGACAACATCCAATCTGACAAAGTCAAAACGCCCGGCTTTACAATGAATTTATCTGTCACCGAGTTTTTGTAACTGCAAAAGTACTTTGTTAATAAATAAAGCTTGGATCATAATTTTGTCTCACGCAAACTTTTCAAAGTATTTAACTTTTCTATTCCGTTTAATTCCACCCGCACAAGTTCATTGTGTCCTTTTGCTAAATGTCACTCTTTTTTCATTTCTTTCTTTTGCATGATCAAATACATAAATATGCAAATACTTTTTTTTCACTGTTCAAAAAATAACATTTACATTCTGTTCGACAAAAAAACGAATGAATTTATTAAAGGAAAAAACAATTTTTTGATTTAATTGTTTAATAAAACTATTTAATTACTTCAAGCAACAATTGATGAGCTGAAGAAAAGTAATTGAACAAGTCATTTGAAGTAATTATGGTATTAATCATGTGATCCCATGTTAAATGTAACTTAATTTTTCAACCAGTCCCCATGGAACAAATACCCTTGTGGTAATTTAATAGACCGTGCAGGAGGAAGAGAGTTGCCTGTGATTAATTTTACCCGTTAGTTACATATATATACATGTGTGTGGGGGGCCGCCTATTCTCTCTATTTATTTATGTAAAGTTAGGTGTTCGACACATCAAAACTTTTACGTTTCAATATTTGCTCTGCACATTTTCAACATAAATATGTACATATAAGCATAACTCTCACACGTCGGATGCATTTTCATTAAATTATATTGACCTTAATCTAATTAAGCCCGACAAATGCCCGACAACTTTAACTTTGCTTTACTTAACTCAACCTGAAAACAATAAAACTTTATTCAGAGCTTTTTTTGTAGATATAATAGTTAAAAAAAGAATAACAATAAAGTGGTCACTTGGATTTTACCTAGGTGTATTTTTCTGTCGTGAAAATTTGTCCTGTGACAGTGGCTCCCACTGCGTTCGTTTTTGTTCCGTAAAACTGTCCGCCTGAGGAATAAGTTGCTCCAAATCGGATGAAGCAGAGGCGTCACTGCATGAGCCGTTGCTCCTTGGTGCATATTGAATGGCCCGGTTCGGATTCTGCGGCGAGCCCGACGACGACTCGGACGTGTCCCTGGTGCTTTTGTTGTTTTTCTCGTCATTTTCCGAGGAGTTACGTCGACTGCTGCTGTTGTTGTCAAGTTTCGCTCGCGACACCTTCGCTGGAATTTCCGTGTCCTCGCAAATGGTCTGACTAGTAGATAATAATCTTCTCACATGAGCCTTTATGGCAGGATCTAAATAACATTTTTCAGTAGTTTCATCAACAAAAATGTTACTTTTTGTAATATACCAATATTATTTTACAACATTTACCTCGTCGTAATTTTAATGTGACAGGATCAGATGACAGCCGCAAACATTTGAGAACTAAAACAAAAATTAACGTTGTCAAAAATAATTTTAAATGCGTCTAAATATATTAAACTGAAGGCAATTAGTTTATTCGTAAACAAAGTATAATGCAATGCCATTTAAAATGTATTGTCTAGTACAGAAGAGAAATTAAACTCAGTTTGTAAAGTCGAGTTATATATAATTTTTTTATTTAAATTTGATCAAGTAATTTAGCCGTCGTTGGTTTACGATAATTGAATACAATTTTCAAAGTCTAATTTGATGATAATTAATTTATCCAACTTGAAGTTTAGATTGAAATTGAATACAATTAAACTTGATATAAAATTGGAACAAAAATGATGTTATACAATTATTCTTATCATTACAGCATCGACAAATTAGAAACTTTAAGTTTTAATACTTTTATTTCAAGTAATGATGAAAGACAAAAATTTGTAATAATAAAAATTTAATAAAAAAAGAATTTGATGAAAATGACTGCACTTTGTGTTTGAATTAAGGAAGCCAATTACATATATATACCTATATGTATATACGAACCATCTTTAGTACTGAATCGGTTGACGTCGACCTCGTTTACCCTGAGAATCACATCACCAGCTTCGACCTGGAAAATGAAAGATTAAAATTTGTTAGACCAAATGTTTTCAAATCGATTCCATCTTGATTTAATAACTTATTCCTCAAAGACTTTTGTGTTCTAGATTATACTCCTTTAAGAAATAATAATAATAAAAAAAAAGGGGGGGGGGTTCTTTTTTTAAAAAAAACCCAGTCGACAACAAAGGTGAATTGAAAGATGATAAAGATGCAAAATCATTTCATTAAATTTACAAAAGCTCTGAACTTTGAGTTACTACAGACTCTCACTCATTTGAAGTTACACGAAATTTCCCACGAGACAAACGGCCAAAAGGATCAGGAAGCACACGCACATAAAAGAGAGCCGAGGGTGCTTCATATTAAAACAAAGAAGAGAGAAGAAGAAAAAAAAAGGGAAACAGATACGCTTCAATTATTTATTAATAAATTCACCCTCACATTTTAACCGACTCTTTTGCTATTCTTGCAACAAATTCTTCAACTAGTTGTTTTTTTCAAATTCCCTTTTTCTAAGCAAACTAAGTTCAATGAAAAACTGCATGTTTAATTTTCCATTAAAAGTTTGCAAATTAAACTATTGTTGAACATTCTCATAAAATATAATAAATAAAATGAATCAAGTGTGTGGCGTGAACAGAAGAGAAAAAAAAGGTGCAAAATGACAAGGCTGAAATTTCTGTTCGCGACTAAAAAGGTATGGGCGAAGGAGTCGTAATGGCACAGGCTGAATGAACGCGTGCATTATACATCCAATTTCGCAAGCCAAGTTTATACACACGCGTTGGTGGTGTTGTGCGCGTGCGTCTGTGTGCATGCACACATAAAAGTTGGCAGTTTACGAGCCACGAGTGCCACCGGTTAGTAACGTGCAACGTATTACGTGTGCATAATACATGCACTGCCTCGAAAGTGCATGTTTCGCTGATGGTGCAAACCCGCTAAACAAATCGTACATCCAGAACAATTATCATTATAAATCAATTGTCCTTTTGCTAATATTTCAAATTTATTTTGAACAATTCTTAGATGATAAACATTTAATTTTTATTAACACAATTTTTATTTAGACAGTCCAAGTCAATGGACTTAATCTGCAAAGACAAAAATAATATAATTGAAAACATTTTTTTTCTGTGCCATAACAGACCATTTATTACTTAAATTTAATGAATAAAACCCTCAGATAACTTTTAAAATTATGTCATTTCTTATAATAAAATGACAGTTTTATACAAAATAAAATATGTTTATTCGTTAGACAAAAATTCAATATTAAAAATCTTGTAAGATCACTGGGAAAAATGGACTGTCAAACTAGCAGTCTTGACTGTTACTATTACGGCGTGGACTGTAAGTTTCTACGATTTATGGACTGTAAAACAAATACATAACAATTTCAATATTAATATATATAAGTGAATGAATTTAGTAAAAAAAATGTAAATAACACTATTTAAACGTAAACAAAATACATTTTGGTTTAACATTTTTTTTTTAAGTTTAAATTAAAAATCGTCATGGCATAACCTGCAAGAATTCTTGTTGTTAATTTTTATGATGAAATATGTTAAATTTAAATAGTTAAGCGTATTATAAACGTATTAAATGTATTATATTATTATTCAATCAACTGATTTCTGTTTTTAAATCGAATTTATTTTGTATAATACTTGTTTTCTTGTAAAAATCTTTTAACAGTCTAAATATCGTAGAAACTTACAGTCCGCGCCGTAATAGTAACAGTCAAGACTGCTATTTTGACAGTCCATTTTTCCCAGTGTATTAAACAAAATTCTTGAAAATATGTAAACCATCACATGCACTTAAAAAAATTTAAATATAAAATATAATTTAATTTACAAATTTTGTAGTTAACATTTGTTCGAAAACTATTTTCAAATTTGAAAGGTAGACTTTTCTGTAGTAAGACATTTCTAAATGAAATTAACTCATTTTTCCTTAATTCAATTGGAGTTAACTTATTTTTACTTAACACTATAAATGTACTTATATGGTGTAATATTAAAGAATTATTATGCATTATATATAAATGAAAAGTTTTGTCATTTCTCATTATGAATTGAAACGTTAAATTTATTAATAAACCACAATTGACATGACATAAATAATAATAATATAATCGCTAATTGAATAGGAGCATTAAAAGGGCGTACGGGTCTCTAAGATATAGACGTGAAAGTATATGGATCTGGCACGCGCTCCGGAGAAGCATTTGCGTCCGGAAACACACAAGATCAATGGTGAAAGGTTGTTGTGTCGTAAAACCTACGTTTATTCATGATTCAAAACACCCGTATAAAATAAAACTCGCATGCTAACGTAATCTGCACTTATTTATATTGCTACTTTGCTTGTTCGACAATTCGTAATGGCTATTTGCTTTGGTAATAATTCATCATTTAGTTTCTAGACTAGAGTGTATTCTTGTCAAAAGTCAATGATAAGATAAATTGTAAATAATTTTTGTTTTTGTAATTTAACAAACTTGACATTTTAACTTTAAAAAGGATATCGATTTAAAAATGTGCTTCATTTCAATATTTAATATTTTTTTCTTAGAAAAATGTGATTTGAAAATTTCAATAATAATTTAAAACTGTGCTCCTTTTTAATATTAAAAATGTCATTATAAAAAATGCAAAAATGTGCTCCATTTTATATTATCTGTAGATAATGTCAACACATTATGTAATAATGAATTCTCAAGTCCACTTTTTAGAAATTATTTTCATTTTTGATTTCTTTTTTTATCATGTTTTCATACCATCAACGAAATGTAATGCAGATGTTTAAATATGTATTATTTTAATTATGCTAAAGAAAGAAAAGAAAAAATGGAGCTTGACTTTATTTAATAAAGCACGCAAATGAGACGTACACGACAAATCCATTAACTCAATTTTGCATTGAAACAGAAGGGTTATAATTTTACCTCATTCAAGGGCGTGTATCTGACATAACTGAATTTGTCACTGGAATAAGTCGAAGGGCAACATCGCAGGCAAAAGGAGCAACAAATCATCATGGTGAATGCTCCGAATATTCAGGATGTGCGTGTACACGGCAAAGCGCAGACTATTTTTGTGATTCGCAGCACGCAAATCGAACTTGCCAATAATTATTTTTGTCCACAAGTGACATTGACTTTGTGTGTCATCAGACTGAGATATTTGTGTGCTTTATTCAAATTAATTTTTAACACAATATACAACAAAATAAAATTAATAATTTTATTCATTTTATAATTTGAATTTATATATTTATAACTAATTAAATTGTTATCTACTTGTTATTTTGTAAATGCCTTACAAACGAATTGGATTTTTAAGCACACACAAAATTGGTATTAAACTTTGAGAAGAAAATGAAGAAAGGCTTATTAGATCACTTGAACGTCAATAGTGTCAATGACTCGGTGTGATGCGGCAGATACTCTGACAATGTGTGTTCGATAAGGCAAATCCTCAAGGATTCTTGAGTAACAAAGAGTTACGCCGGTGAAGAGTCCGTCAGAAGAGAGTAATTCGAGAATTCTCCAAAATTGCTTTTTAAAGGAGAGTCCATGTTATGTTGCACTGTGCACTTTGATGCAGAAATGCATATGCTTTAGTCGAACAAACACCAAGTGCAGTTTCATTCAGAATTATTTGCCTTTTTTTATTTCAATAAATTAACAATGAACAAAATCCTTAAATACCG
Organism: Idris sp. 1 HC-2018; assembly: GCA_022817325.1. NCBI lineage: Eukaryota > Metazoa > Arthropoda > Insecta > Hymenoptera > Scelionidae > Idris > Idris sp. 1 HC-2018. Next base: position 16,418 of record JABFPM010001551.1, read on the forward strand.
CAAAAGAAAAATCCAAAGTATATATATATATATATTTACAAAAAGTCTATTATATTCTTCTTTTTAAATTAATTTTACTTTTTATTTAAATTGTAATATTTAAATTAGCCTTGCAACCTTACAAATAGGTCTCTCGAGGTAATTTATCTACAAATTAATAAATCTTGACCTCCCCCCCCCCCTTTTTTTTTGCTGCCAAATAAATCAAAAGTACTTGTGTTATCACGTGACCATAGCAACAATTATAAAACTCGGTGGATACAAAAATAGGGGAATAATAATATTTTAAGGCGGAAGATGAAAGGCAATTTGGCTGATCAATAGTCAGAAGGGTTGATCTGAAGGAGAGAGGCGCGCATTACGCAACGCGTAACAGGTGTCCAAGTGGCGATTGGCGAGGAACAAAAGCGCGGGAGCATCTTCCAAAAGATGTTAAAAACTAGCTTTAAGATTTTTTTTTCATTCTAATTTAAATTCCAAAGTTCACAATTTTTTTTTTAATTACTGCATTTTATTTTTGTTTAAATTAACTTTGCCAAGTATGTTAATATTTTTCAAAACATTAAACTCGTTTTTTATGGTCTACGCACAAGTGTTCTGAATCGTTGAAGAAAGTTTACAATTCCAATATATATTAAACATTTAAAAAGATCTCTATTCAAATTATGATTCACAATTCGTTCAAAATTATAGTTCACGTTTTTAAGATCACAATTGTTAGCACGCGATCTGCGCGATCCCCGGCGTGTGAGTATCCACATTTATTAACATATTATTAATTCTCAATTACGATTAGGATCTACATTTTCATATATATATAAATCTGCCGTTCAATTTGACAAAGCGCCTCATAATTCACCGTCTAATCATAGCAAATAAATAATCAAAATTATTCAAATTATATAGGAAATGTATATTAAAAAAAGTGCATTTGAAATAAAAAAAGGGAGAAAAAAATGTTGCATGCGAATATTTTATTGTAATTGCAGTTTGAGAACAATTACAGTTCTCAACTATTTGAGAATAAGCGCGTGTGTTGAAAACGGAGATGACCCAAATTCCAGAGGATGACATCGAGTTACCCATCATTTTTTTGCTCTTGTTTTTTGTCTGTATTTCTTTTTTCTTTTTCAAGTAATAAAATCCTTTCGAAAGCTCTGCGCCAAAATAAAGCTCAAGTGAAAATTCTTGGCGACCAAAAAGCGCGCATCTGCTATCTCAAACTCCATCTTGCCTCGTCAATAAAACTTCAATTATGCAAATTTGCTCAATTTTAACTCAATTCGATGAGAGAACAAAATAAAAAAGAGTTGGTTTTAAAATGACTTTTCGCTATTATTCAAATTGCTCAAGAGGAAAACGGAAACATGTTAATTGCTAAATTTTTTCTTTCTCTGTCGTTCTTTTTTTTATTTTAGATTAATCTAACGTTAAACATCTTTTCATTTTGAAATTTGTAAATCAAATTACTTTTAAAATGACTTTTATAATGACTTTTTAACGATAATGATTTTGTTATTGTTTATTTCTTTTTTTTTTTTTGAAACGCCTTTTTAATTGATTTTAATGTTTAAATTATTTAAGAACAGTGTCATGAGTATGAGCCAACGTATTTTTTTGTGTGCATAAAATTGTAATGTTTTTTTTATTTATTTATGAAGTATACAATAAAATAGAAAATGTAATGATACAATAAAGCGGTATTTTATTTATTTTTTTAAATTTATTTTGTAATAAATAAAAATAAATTAATAAAATAAAATGTAATTATAAATCAATAAAAATTGCATTTTAATAAATAAAAATTGATTACAAACGTGTTTCATCATTTGCGGACTAATCTTAAACGAAATCAATACTGTATGCTGTAGAGATACGAAATCTAATCCCATTGATTTCAGCGGAAATCTTTGCTCCAAAAAAAGACATAATCCAACGGAAGACGAAGCTTTCTAACCGGGAAAATGAAAAAATAAATGAAACCACTAAAACATTTAGAGAATTATTGAATATTTTACAGTACAGACTCTTACGAATTTTCATCACTTGTTCAAAAATATACATTTTAGACCATAAAAATAAAATGTATAAATGATAATATTTTTCGTAATTTTATTTCTAATTTTAATATGTAGATAAATTTTTTAAACAAATACAAAGTACATGAAACAAAACCTAGAAATTATAGAAATTTTCATATAATTTTTTTTTTTCATATTTACATTAGACTATTTAAGGGGACTGTCGAATAATTTAATTAAAATTTTTACCGTTCAATTGATTTGGATAAAATTTTGTTTACGAATACTTATTTATGGTTACAAAACGTAAATTGAATTATTTTACCAAAAAAGATTATTTAAATTTATTTTTTTCCTTATAAATTAAATATGGGGGTTTTTTCACAAAGTTAAAGTTACACCAATTTTCATCCGATTTTCTTCTAATCTACTGCAAAATGTTCGGAATTTTTTCAAGAATAAATCTATTCTAAATCTACTAAAGAATTTTGATAGTATTTATAGTTTTTTGAAAATTCACACATATGTATACGAACGCCATAAACAGGTTTAAAATCATGCTTATTTCAAATGTATTTATAATAATATATATGTATAATATAATATATATGTATAATAATTATACCCATAACTTTTTTTCAATTTAACAGGGTTGGAAAACATCATAATTTTTTTTTTATTTAAATCAACAGTTTTTAAATGAAACTATATGCCAAAATGTTACAATATATTTTAAGAAATATGGCTATTAGGATGTTCCTTATTTTAGGTAGAACAATTGACAAACAAATTGCCCTTTTTTAATACAATGCACAGAAGAATGTTAAAAAACGTTATTTGCTTATCATATTTTTTATTACCAAAATATGCAATTTTAAAAACCACTTATCCTTTGAAATAGAAATTGAATTTGCTCGTGAAAATTTTGGATCTGCTAGAGCTAAAAAATGTTAAGCTTTGAAGAATATACTAAAGTAAGGCAACATTGTACTGTTGTAGCTTCATCAATCAAAATTAACAAGATTTTCTCAATTTAATTTGACCTTCGGAATAAATTGGGACACGAAAAAGCTTCAAAACTTGTTCTCTTATATTTTTTAAAGAAATGAATATATAATGAGTTACAAAAATTATTAATTACTCTATTAATTAAATTATGAATAAATTGTAAATAAAAAATTAAAAACTTATAGTTACAGTTAAATAAACACAAATTATTGACCGTTTTTTTATTAAATAGACGAATAAAAACTTAACAAATTTCATTTTTTTGTTTATATAAGAATTGTTAATTTAAATTACTAATGTTTTGTACATTTTGAACTTTGAAAAAGGTGAAAAATTGTAGCCGAAACGTTAGAGAATTAAA
>JABFPM010001552.1:0-19807 GCA_022817325.1 Idris sp. 1 HC-2018
AAAAGTCCCGGTCCGCCGTTACGTTGGTTGTACCTTGGGTCGAAGTTCATCTGCATAGGGGGCGGTGGCATGGGGCCCATGTTACCCATACCCGGCATCATCATCGGGCCCATCATCATCGGCGGCGGCGGGCCCTGCATGTAGCCCATCGGGCCCTGCATTTCCGGCGGCATGTGCATCGGTGGACCCGGATGCTGCTGCGGCGGCATGCTTTGCGGCGGCTGTTGCAGCGCCACATCCTGGACCTTGCGTCGCGGGTCGAGTCGCACGAGTGGCGGTGACTTAGGCGTGTCGCAGGGCTTCACTGGGGGCGGTGACATCGGCGAGTCCGCGAGCTCGGTCTTGCTGATACGGAAGATCTTACGCAGTCGCGGGTCGTATTTCACCTGGGGATCGTTGCGCGAGAGCTTCAGGCCGGTGTAGTCGGGCCTGGGGATGTCGCAGAGGAAGACCTTGTAGAGCATCGGCGGGTGGCTGGCGATGCTGCCATCGATCTCGGTGCAGGGAATGTGCGAGGGCGCGGGCTTGAACGGCAAACTCAGCATCTGACGCAAATCCACGTCAGACTTGCCGCTGGCCGAGTTGTCCGAAAAGCTGGCCACTCGCAAATCTGTATCGCCGAATTCCGAAGAAAAGCACTGTATTGTGAGAAAGCGTCGGTGGTCTTGGTCGATTCGGGTTCGCAGATCGGTGTCCATTGACGCAGAGTCCAAGGACGTGATTCCAGAACTGTAAATACTTGTTTCAGGTCTGTGATACCTGAAAAGACAAACAATTTTTAGTTGTTAATTGAAAATTTCTCATGGTGTGCATCGTTTAAAATGTATAAATTAATTTTGATTGCATTGCATTTTAATGATTTTAGAAACCACTTTTTGTTTTCAAAGTGACTTTTAAAGTAAACAAAATAATAATAACCTTGACGAATCTTTCGGCTCATTCTTAATAACAGGAACAGTTTTGAGTTCCTCCCGATTCCTTTGTCTGGGATCTCTGTGCTCCCGCGGATCTCGAGAATCCCTCGGATCACGCGGGTCCCTGTTACTCATTCGGGGGTCCCGTGTGACATTTTGCATCGAGCGACCTGGCGGTGACCTGCCGGGACTCGACGTGCCATTTTCAATCTTAATTTCATCATGCATCATGGACTTCACATCTTCCTCTTTTTTGATTTCCACTCGAGGTTCTGGCGGCTCTTTTTTGATCTGCTGTGAGCTTCCCTTGGAACTTTGTGCTTTGATTGACGAAAGAAGCTTTGAAACTTCAGCGCTGATGTCAATTTTGCTCAGATCTCCGAGCTTGTCAACAATCATCGCAGGTTGTGGGATTTCCGGCTTCGACTCTAGCTCCGGCTCGTGCTCGCTATGCTCGTCTAATTCCAAGGCTTTCTCTTTCTGCGAATCGTTGATGACTATTTGCAAATTGCCATCCTCGTCGTCGTCGTCGTCCTCGTCGTCTTCGGAGTACCAGTCGTCCTCGCCGTTTCCGTGCTCCTCATTCTCTTTTTGCTCGTTTTTCAAACTGTCCTGAGCTTCGCGCTGCTGCTGCTGAATGCGTACAAATAGTTCTTGTGCTCGTTTCGGCAGATTCGGAGGTCCATCTGAGAGTTCCGCTTTTGTGGGAAAATTTTTTTGGAACAAATCGTTTGATAGTTCTAGAATAATAATAATATTTTAGCTTCTTGGAATCAATAATTGGACTTTTGAAAAAAGGAGACTTAAAAATTACCTTCAGACTTTAATTTCATATCTTTGTCTTTTTCGAGTTCTTCCTCTTCCGCCGGCATTTCAATAACCAAATCAGTCTCTTCGTCTCTGTCACTCTCTTCTTCTTGCTTGATTTTTGTTAAGTTGGCAATCTCATCTGCTATGCTGACTACTTTTGGTCGCTTGATGGCATTTGCATTGGATAATAGCTGCCTTAAATCACAATCTTTCGAACTGTTAAATTTATTCTGCAATAGTAACCAAATTTTAGTAATTATATTCATTGACATAAGTATATAGAGAAAAATATAATTCAATTACCATTAGTATCTCATTTTTATCTTCTTCTTTTTTGACTCCTTTGTTATCCATTTCACAGTAAAAGTCCATTGAAATGGGCGGCTGTGGGATAGTATTTTGTTGCTGAAATTGTTCTTGTATAGCCAAACCTAGTGCCACATTAGGCAGCTGAATTCCCAATTGGTTTTTTGACTGAAGAAGCATGATTTGTTCGTAAGGAACTCTATCGTCATCTGATCCCCATCTGGTTTTCTTACCGGAATTCTTTCTTTCCTTCTTTTGCGCTTGATCTTCCGAATTTCCTGTTACTATTTAAAATTAAAAAATATAATTCAATTAAATTTAATCTAAAAGTTATATAAAAAATATTATTTTAGTTGACAATTAAATTACCTTCTCCTTCCTTGTCATCATTCTTAGGAGTTGGAAGGCTAATTTCAAGCAAACTTGGAATTTTAGCATTTGGATCGGTACTCTGGGCCAAATTCTTTTCAGTATTACTTATCATGAGCATGGCCCCTTCCCTACTCAACCGAGGAAAATTACCGAGAATTTCCTTCGGTGCTGTCTCTAAATGTTTAAGCAAAATATTTTTCACCTGCAAAAATAAAATTCATCAGTTTACGAACATTCATTTCTTATTTTTTGTGTTTTAATTTTTATTCGTTAGTGTAAAGTTTACCTGCTCGTTGAGTGGCTCGTGCGAAAACTTGCAATTTTCTCCTTGCGAGCACTTTAGTCCAGTGTGGAAGAACTTGCATGGAAAGTCGTGGTGCATGTAAAGACACTTGTCCCTCTTGGCACAACAGTCCATCAGATAAAATTTGCAGAGTTCCATTTTGCGTGGCGGCAAGGCATTATGCGAGAACGGACAGTCGTCTCCCCGATGACACTTACCCTGCATGTAATACACGCAGATTGCGTCCGGGTCGAGCATTTCTTTCAGTGCGAGACTGATTTCGATTTTTGCTTTTACCGCCCCGTTCATTTTTTCCACTACTGTTACCTCTTTTTCCTAAAAAAAAAAAAGAATCAAAATTAAGAATTTGTACAAAATTGGTCTTTATTGGTCTTAATTAATTGAAAATTACCCCTGGAATTATTGTTTCCTTTTCTATCGCTATTTTCTCGATTGTGACGACTTGGTCTGTCATCGTAATCAGAATTACTTGAATTGTCGCGTTCGGGGCTTCTCCTTGGGGGGGAATTATTCTCAAGTGACTCTTTTCTAACTGGAGAAGCTCCTCGCACAAAAAGCATCTCGTCATCGTCGTCGTTGTTTTCTTCATCACTAACCTTTCTTCTCTGTAATTAAATTTTAATAGAAATTAATAAAAAAAAATTTTTTCTATCAAATTCTATATTTTTAGTTTAAAATACAAACCTTGTTGCGGTCCTCCTTGCTACTTCTCTCCTCCTCTTTCTCATCTCGAAATCTTTTCCGATTTTTCTCCCGCTTGCTTTTGCTCTTGCTGGACTTGCTTTCCTGGCTTTTCGCTCGGTCTTCGTCTAGGGCAGCTTTAAGTTGCTTTTCAACATCCCCGGCCCAGTCTTCCGAGCCTGATTTGTATTTGTTTCCTCGATCGTGATTTGACGACGACTGCGACTTTTTACTACTCGAATTACTGCTTTTGCTAAATTTGTCAGAACTTTTGCTCTTCTGCTCGGACGATTTTGAAGAGGATTTAGATGGCTCTGGCGGAGGAGGCTTTGGAGGCTCTGGTATCGGAATATCATCATCCTCATCAGATGGAATTTCTCCGTCCTCCAGGTCATCATCTGCTGCAGTTTTACTGTGACAATATATGATAATTACATGTTAGTTTTTATAATTTAATTCATATGTTTTAGGTGTCTTGTTTTTAATTTGAAATGTTTCGTTTCTATTATGCAACAATGAAGACATAACTTGAGAAGATTGTATTTTTGTGTGGGTGAAAATCAACATTTTGTTTCTTGATAAAATTATTAAATAACTCCTAATATTAACCGAAGAAAAATTTTAGAAAATTAAATAAATAAATAAACTTATTCTTAAAATGAACGTATTAGAAAACAATTAACTTTTAACTTTAATAAATTTTCAATCAACTCAATTAGTTTTATTAAAAAAAGTAGTTTACTTTTTTAATGAATACAAAAAAGTTATTAAAAAATTGCTATCTTATCACTGCATTTGTTATTCAAATAATCGCCTAGATTTGAGGATTACAATCTAGATTATTTTATTACAGTTATTAATACTCTTGCATGAAGAAAATGTTCACTTAAATATGTTACTCATAATTCATTAAATTTAATGTAATGCGATAACAAAATTAAGTGCCCATATCTGAAAACTTTTAATATTTATGATGATAATTAAGGAATACTTGAAAAAACAATAAGAAAATAAAAACTTGAACATAAGTTATATCGATAATTATAATGACCATTAAAAACTAATTAGAGCAGATTACATAATTACTCAAATTATCGTTAAACTTTAAACAATTTTTCTGGCACAAAATTGTCCACTTGTAATAAAATTTTGGTTATAAAATGTTTCAATAATAGAGATGGCAGCACTTTTCCTTTTCATATATAAATATAAAAAAAGACCAATCTGTGGCTCTGTACTAATGATTACGTAATACATATACCTATATACCACAATTTTATCATAAAATTGATTACATAACTAATATATATTTCATTTCAAAAAATAATTTTTAATTACAAAAAAGTTCACCAAATGAAATGAGAAAACAGATCAAAATTCATAGATTTTGAATAAAAATTGTTCACGAAACATTTTGAGTGAAGCTGCAAAAAATAAAGTTTCAACATTCTTCTTGATTAATTTAGACGCACGCAAGAGTTCAGCCATTATGTGCTTGTGGGTAGTTTGCAGCTTCACCCAAACTATTTATTTATATACGGATATTTAAGATAAATTACTTTGGCTTGTCTGTTATCGAATGCATAATGCACTTCGAGTCTGTTTTTTTTTGCGGGTTTGTCCCTCCCTATCAATAAAACTGTGACGAAGGTTTACGGCATGAGTTCAAGTGTTTTGTCATGTTACATTTGTGGCAAGGACGCGTGCCATGAGTTGGAAAGTCGACTATAGAAACGGCGTACTACTCTTGCTGAATGCCTCGAACTCTGCTTCAACAGATCTAGTTCCCCTACCGTCCCTTTTTCACCACCTCCTCCCGCCCCCTACTTTAGTCAAAACGATGTGTCACGCGATCGACCAAAGAGCTGGGCAATTTCGTTTGTGGCAAACAAAAATTACAAATTTTAATGTCTTTTTTTTTATTTTGCAAACATATTTGAAATTTTTTTTTTTTTATATTTTTGTTAATTATTAAATTTACTTTTTTATCTTTCATAATTTTATTTTATTTTAACCAGGTCAGTCATTCAATTTTTAAGTATTAAATTATGATAATTAACGTATCAAATTAAATAAAGAAGTTGCAGCAATACTTCGGTTTAATCTATATTTATCCTTGCTGACACGTAAGACAATTGCGATTCAAAAAAGGAAAGCCAACATTTTTGTTGCCATCTCTTTCTAAACACTCATAGTTACTGGATTTAAATGTTATGGTCTGGTATTTTGCAAATCAACTTTTTTATTGAGATGAAGAAAAAAAACCGAATTGATTAGTTAAAAAAACTCTTAATTGAGTGATAAACATGGAATAATCTGCAGATAATAAATAGTTAAAAAAAATTATAAAAATATTGACACTCTCTAAACAAGCTGTTTATTATAAAAAAAAACCTACTTTTTTCAGTAATTGTCTTAACTTAAATATGTAAATCATTACTTGAAAGAGATTTATATAACAATGTACAATCACACTTTTGTGGCATGCTAGTTTATACTATTTAGATCACAAAAACTTTTTTTCTAACTATTAATATTCATTAATAAAAATTTTTTACAAAACAAGTGCTCCATTTTTTTACTTTTATTTAATTTAAAATTAAACGAAAAATGTAATTATCATCGCATAGTTTCTTTAATAAATTTGTTACAGCCTTGAAATCTCAGTTATGAATGAACTTTTTTTATAATTCTACAGAAAGTGATTTAAAATTTCTAAGAAAAATAGATCAGATTTCTCTTTTGTGTGTAACGACTTTTATGGCTCATAAAATGACTGTTCACACAATAACAGCGATTCTCTGATTTTAAATTTCGGAGCAATTGACTCTGCATATTGCCACAAAAAGTGCAATCTCATTTTATACTTTTAATTTTGTCATTACGTAATTCGATTTATTACTGCAAATGAAATTACCAAAAGCCCTTTGTTGCGATTAAACCAAGCATTAGTATGAATTGCACTTGTAACACAATGTATAAATATTTGATAAAAAAAAAAATAAAATAAAACTTGTAACGCATTGTTTCTTGGTAATCCTTTAAGAATTAATTTTAAATAGATATAGATTAATTTACCTTACCATTGTCCAACAGACTGGGTCATCTTATCATAATCATAATCATAATCATTCATCATTATACATATATAACACCATATCCTGACGTCATTGTCTTCGTTGTTGCATTTTTAAAAAGAAATATCATTTCGTAAGGAAACCATATACGTGCCTATATTGATTTATCTGTCATGTGTGCATGTGTGTGTATATGTATGTATGTATGTGTGTGTGTGTGAATGTGTACGTGTTCTGTATAAACATGAGCATGTCAAGAAGTTATTATCGCTCTGCGACGACGAATCTCGATAAAAATGTTTATATTTGGCTGACGAGAAGCTGTTTATAATTGTGATAATTAAGCCAAAATAAATTGATTGATTAATTTTCTTGGCTTTCCATTTCAATAAGCTCGAAGTCAAACTAATTGCTCGGATAATTTCGTGACAAAAAATATTAAGACAAAAAGGTGTCTTGTTGACGTCAAAAATGACGCAATCGTTAAAACGTTCACCTTGTTCGAGCGGCCGCCATTTTCTTCTCATCGAAAAGGCGTTGAATCTTAAAACATACATTCAACACGTGCGTCGCAGGGCGTTAATTACATTGTAGGAAGAAAAACAAATTAAAAATAAAGTTACAAATTCAATGCATGTATATATGTAACAAGGTACTTGATTTACAAATATATATATATTTATATACATATAAATATATATATATATTTATATAAATATTATGCATGAATAATTTGACTTATTTTGTTTGAAAAAAATAGAAAAAAATAAAAAACATTTGAAGGAAATTTTGAAAATATTATTTGTATGAAAATATTTGTAATAAACAAAATTATATTTTGAAAAAAATAAAAATTATTGTTTGTCCGTTGGATTGAATAAAAATAAGGCAAACCTTTGAATTAGAGTCTCGGCCGCGGAAACACTCTCAAGTGCCATTGTTAGCTCGATCTTAGATCGATCGAGAATTACCATGTGTCACTACCAATAACCGTTACGATCGTACGGAATTTCAAACATTTAAAAAGCGCAATGCTACAATCTCAGTCTGTCATAAAAAAATGTTGCGGCAAATTTGCAATGGCTTTTCTCGTTTAGAGACAAAATGGCCACGAAAAAAAATTAAAGAAAAAAATGTTTGTAAAAAAAATTAATCAGGGCGTGCGCGCAAAGTCCAAGTCTCGTTGTAACGGTCGGTTAGGGCGCGCGCACGTCCGTCTTGTTTTCTAGGTTTCTTTTTTTCCGGGTAGAAAAAAGAAAGTGCCTGTAAAAACGGAAATTCGATGACTTTTCGCCACGACGATACCTGACTTCCGGTCTTTGTGACAACGGTAAAGAGAGAGAGAGAGAGACAACAAATTGTTTTTTCTGCGCAGACGCGTCGTAACACGAGACTTTTTCTTAATGATGAAAAAAATAAAGCTAGAACGAAGCAAATTGCGCCGTTCGATATTGTCCGTCTCTGTCTCTCACCCGGGTCGACTTGCTGATAATTTGAAAAATATAACGCTTTTTAAAGCCGCAGTTTGCGTACGATCTTGTAGGTAGTGAAATTGGTTTACGATTTTTCTCAAATGTTTTAGATAGTTCTCAGTGTTTCTGATTTAAATTGTGAATGCTGAGTTTATGAGTCGAGCGAAAACTTCAAAGATAACTAAACATGGCCACAGCTGGAACTGTTCTGGCAAGAACAACCTTGTAGAACGACGCTCCGAGCTAGCCGAGATTGAATGCGAGCAGAGTGGGGCAGACCCTCGACCAATCGGGAGCCTGGCCTGGAAGTCACGTGACCGTAACACACAACACGCATTTCCGTTCAAAATCGTTGCCTTTCTCGCTCAGCTATTGACAAAACTGAAAACATCCGCCTGGCGTTGTTTAAATGTATTAGGCTGTGTTGATTGGTATTGGTATGCGTGTGCGAGGGGAACCGAAATTTCAAGGGGATAGCATCATAAATTATATGACCCGAGGAAAGAAGTTTTTAAGGGGCTGAAAACAAAAATGTATCTTTTATAAATAATAATGCTAGTTACAAATATAAACATTTACAAAATAAATTTGTTCAAAAATTAAATTTTTATATTTATTAAAAAATAATAAATAAAAATAATAATAAAAATTGTTACAGAATTTCTTTTGTCAGATGTACAAAAACTTAAATTATTTCTCAAAACGGAAACTAGCAGTTTATTTCCCATTTAAATGCTCTTTATACTTTGTGTAATGCAAAATAAACGATAACATGAATATAGATGTACACAATTGTTTTATATATTATGTATATTAAACTGAACTGATATTTTGAAAATATACTCGATTTTATATATATATATATATATAAAAAACTAGCCGGTTTGTTTTTGTGAATTTAATAGACATATGTATATTTTTCTTATTAATAGACAAATTTATATTTTTGTACGTATTTTAATAGATACTTGGGTTTAATTTGCGTTACATGACATAATTCGTTTTTACATTTTTTAATGCAACTTATCTGTTCTTAAAAATATTATTGTTTTAATGTTTTATTGATTAAAGTGTTTATTATAATCATAAAATAGATAAATTAACACTTTGCAGATAAATTATTGTTTTCTTATAACTGTTTGATTGCATTATAATTATGATTTTTTTTTCAATAATAATAATACATAAATAAACAAGTAAATATCAGTTTTTGTAAAAAAAGAGATTAATTAAGAGAAATGTATTTTCAGCTTTGAAATAAAAATCAATATTTGAATTGAGTTGAAAATTATTTATGCATTCATTCATAAAGATTTTACTTAAACAGTAATAATAAATGCACATTGTTTTAAAATGAAAATGAACAAAACCTCTATAAAGCCATGTATACTGTACATTTAGAAAGTATTCTACATTCCAATGTGATACTTAAGGTGATATACCAGTGGATTTCAGGGTGTCTCTTTCACTCACATGTAAACTTCTATAGTTATGTCTCTTTTCCACTTATGTGACTGATTAATCACCTTAAGAAACAGATCTTTTTAACTTACATTGTACCAGATTTTCATAAAATCTTTAAAATTATACAATTCTTTATACAAAATTATTTAGTTATTTTAAAAACTCTCGGTCTTAATTCATTGATTAACATAGACTTTCAATATCATTTGAAGTTCAATAAAAAAATGTATAATCTTAATTTTATGATAATAAATTCTTACATTTTTTTTTGTTTCGGCATTAATCTCGACATTAATGATTTGGTGAAATTACAACCTGTTACATATGAACTTGATTAATTTTTCAAGTCACCGATATCTCTTAAAATGATTTTTGTACAACATACAACTCCGTGGGTTGTTAATCGTAATTAAATTCAATTCAAGTTTTTTAAAAATTCATTTTTTTATCTATTATATTTTTACAATGATAAATTTTTACATATCTTTTTAAATCTAATTCTATCACAACTTATTTTATAATAAATATATATAATTTATCAATAAGCAAAAATGTATATTACATCTTTATACAATACTGAAAAAGTTTTAAATAAACGACAATTTTCTTTTTTAACAATATCGATTTTACGCCACGTGAATGATTATTTCATAGAGTGTGTGTGGGTATGTTGAAAAGTCATTGAACCTTTTCACAATGAATAAACCGTGTTTTGCTCTCGAGAAGGAAATGAATTCTCATAACACAGGTAAAAGGAACGAGAACTTAATAAAGTCAAGGTCTTATATCGAGACCAAAACTTTTGAAAATTCTAAATTTAACATTTATATAAATTTTATGAATTTACATTTTTACTTTAAATAATTATAAATTATTCGTTTTAATTAGACAACAATTTTTAATTATAAACATTTGTGATTATTTGATCAGAAACAACAGTATGTATATTTTTTTTATAAAGACTATTAAATTTATTTAATTGCACAAATTCAGCATTTATGTTTTTTTCTATAAAAATATCGAACTGTAAAAATTTGTGTATATATATATATATATTAAATCTATCTTCCCTAATTCTCAGATGAAACTGCAACTGATTTAGTTAAATCTGCTGAACGATGATGAAAACAGAAAGAAATTCCGCTGGACCAACATTGACGCAGTGGAATGTCCGGCAAATTTTTTGGATTATAAGAATGCCTCCAGTCAGACAAATCTGACGTACAATCAGAATTTTCAGGCGGCAGTTTTGCTTCGAATCCATTTACGCAACGTTTACATTTAAATCTACAAAAAAAATTTATATAGATTAGTTAAAAATGAAAAATTCTAAAAATTATAGTAGATTAGTATTTTTACTTGTCGTGTGTGTCAGACACAGTGTTTTCTTCGAGCTTGAACAAATTTCGAAGGTCATCTGCGGTAAAATGTCTTGCGACATCCTCTTCTTGGTCCACAACGGCCGAACTCAATGCCTTTTTGTGTGCCTGCCGCTGGAAAATTTTTTCCTCAATTGATCCAGTCTGAAAATCAATGCAATTATTAATAATTTTGTACTTAATGATAAATAAATTATTTGTTGTATTTAAATAACATATATAATTACACAAAGAAATCTATAAACAAAGCATGGTTTCTTCTGTCCGTCTCTCCAGACACGAGCCATCGCTTGATCGTCATTTGCAGGATTCCAATCTGGATCAAACATCACCAGTCGATTTGCGCCAATTAAATTCAAACCACAACCGCCTGCTTTGGAACTCAACATAAATATGAATTCAGGATTATCCGGATTGTTAAAATTTTCCACAACTTTTGCTCGTTTCTTGATACTCATTGTGCCATCGAGCCTGACGTACTTGTAAGCACGCTTGTGGCACAATTTTTCAAAGAAATCCAGTGTTTGAGTGTAGTTTGATACTAAAACAATTTTATCAGTAGTCGTCGATTTCACTAAAGCCAGTAGACAGTCCAAAACCATCACTTTTCCAGACATTTCAGGTAACACATCCCTAAAATTTTTTTTTCAATTTTTTATTTTAGTTTATAGATTTTTTGAAATAAATATAACTCAAAACTTACTTTGCATTGTAGTTTTCAGGTAAAAGTTTCCTGGCTCCTTCAAAGCCTTCTGCATTTTCCATAATTTTGTCGTAAACTAAATGAGGATGGTTGCAAAGTTTTTTTAAAGTTGTGATTGCAGCTAAAGCAGAAATGGATCCCTTTTTCACAGCCTTATCTCCACTTTTGTCTGAAAAATGAATAATAATGTAAAAAAATCATATTAAATAAAAGAAAAATTGTCAACATTAAGTATTTTTTATTCATTACCTTGAATTGATTTTTTAACACTATCACTCTGTATAAAGTTCTTGTAAATCTTCTTTTGTAAATCCGTCATGTTTATGCAAACAACTAGTTCATATTTAATAGGCAAATATTTCGACAAAAGTGCACTAGTTCTTCGAATAATACATTTGTTCACGACAGAAAGCAGTTCTTCCAGTCTTTCCTGGGCTAATTGACGTTCCTTGTCAGTTGCTCCAGCGTCTTGACCTCTCAATATAGGAAGCTCAAATTTCTTGCGAAATTCCTACAAAAAATCAATTTTTTAAAAAATTTTTTGTTCAATAATAGTAATTAAAAAATAAAAACTGAAATAATACTTGAGCAGTTCCCAAGAGGCCTTGATTAACGAAATGCACCAGAGAAAAGTACTCCGTTAGGTCATTTTGAATTGGTGTCCCACTCAGCAGTACTCGTCGTTTGGCTTTCAAGCCCATTAAGGCTTGATAAGTCTGGTTTTCCGAGTTCTTCAAACGATGGCCTTCGTCACACAAAACAAGTCCAACTTCATTCTGATGTAAAACATAAGAATGCAAACGAAACGTTTCGTAGCTTATAATCAAAATTGGAGTCGCACACCGTCTGCCGTAAGTTTTCATAAAGCCCGTCAACTTTTGGTCAATTTCAGCTTTACTTCCACCGTCAATTGCAAGTGGTTTCACTCGGTTGCCCAGCCACTTGAAAATCTCATTGTACCAATTTTTTACCAGCGAACTTGGAGCTACGATTATTGCTTTTTCTATCAAAGGTTTTGCTTCTGGGCCTGAAAACATCAAATTTAATAAAAAATATTTTTTTTTTTCTAAAAATTTCGAGTTATAGACAAAAGTATTAGCAGATACCTTGTTTTAATAGTGTCCACAGCAGAGTAATGCACTGGAGAGTTTTTCCAAGACCCATTTCGTCAGCCATAATGCATCCGAATGCGTTTTCAATACGCTTCCCCGTGACACACTCGTACATAAATTTGACTCCTTCTCTTTGGTGAGGTCTTAAAATGTTTCCCACAACTGGATCTACAACCACATGAACCAACTTTTTGTCACTGCAGAGATAAAATATAAAATTAATTTTTACAATACAAAAAACAAATGTAAATGTTTGAATTTTGTTTTCTAATGAATTTAAAACTAACTCATCCAATTTCATTGAATCATGCTTTGTATATTGCGGTGGTACGTAAACAACTAGAGCATTGGGTCCGTCAGGATCGTGTAGAGATTTTCTCGGTCCAGCTAAACGAAGACCTAAAACTCTTCCGGACAATTCGTATCCTGGTATTGGAATCTCAAATGGTTTACTGAAAATTTTTCTCATTCGTTTTTCCTGGAATTTGTATTAGATAATGTAAATTTTATGTAATGGTTATTGACATGTTGTGTATTCTACAAGATGTGTGTAGTTTTAGAAAATATAAATATACGTACATGTTCCGAAATTGCTTCATGTGTATTATTTATCTCGTCTCCCTTCAAAACAACAGCCTTGTTTTCACCAATGTTAAACTCATTTTCAGATTTTCTCAATCTTTTAGACCTTGGTATCAAAGGGCTGTCTTTGTCTTTGTTTTTCATTGCGTTATATTTCGGTGAATTCTCGAAGTTGGGGATTTCGACCAGCAAAGGCCGTTTCCCCGACTGACTTGGTGCATTAGATCTTAACTGAAATTAGAAAAAAAAAACTTATCAGATTCTGTATCAATAACTCTATTTTCATTTTTTTTTCTATTTTTAGTTCTCTTTTTCATCATTTATATTGATTTCAAACTTGTCTGATTACGTCTGTTTTTGCGGGTTTTTTATAACCTTAAAAATTATACAAGATGTCTATTGACTACCGTTCAATAAGTTTAATAATAATTGATCATCAAAATTAAAAAGTCCTTGAATGCAAATTTTGTTAAACTGATATTTTATATTCAACATTTTATCAATTGTTGACAAAAAATGTCATAACCTTACTTTAATAAGTAAAACATTAAACACAAATTAAATTAAACACTGACAAAAAAACGAGAACAAAGTATGTAATTAATGCAAAAATGTTGACTCACCATTGTTAGTGTTGTTTCATAATTAAACAAAGCCTAATTCAATAAACAAAATGATTTGTCAAAACAAACAGAATGTTTGTAAACGAACTTTCAAAAATTGGCGAAAAATCTCGATTGGTTTATTTTCACAGACTGGCAATCTAAAAGCAACGATCTATGTTAAGGCTTGTTTACAAGTGCGAACAATTTTTATAAACTTGCCGGCCCTGTTTGCAGTCCCCCTCCACCTCTCTCTTCTTCTTCGAGACTTCGATAGGTCTCGAGCTTAGACAACAAACAGATGACGAAATCGTTGATTACACTCGTGATTTCGTGTACCGCCATTTTCTTTGTGTGCATCGCAAGCCAAAGAGATTGAGAATTGGTTTTCGTCAGCGAACTAACGGAATCAGACGTAAGTGCGCGTGTAAGCTCCGTCGTGCGTCGCGACGTCTCGCTCGCTCGCTGACAGTCACTTTCTCGACGCCGTCGAGCCTCCGATAAATCAACCGAACCTTGCACCTCCGTGACAGCCCGTGACGTCACCACCCTCGACAGTGTAAATTTCCCTCGACCTTTTTTCCCTTCTACAAAACTTTTTTTTATTCTTTTGCTCCGAAAAATTACAGTTTGTGTGTGTATGTGTGCATGTGAGAGAAAGAGAGAGAGAAAGAGAGAGAGAAGGAAGGATGTGCGACTTTTTTTTGTAGCCAAGTGCGAAGTACTTTTCCACATGACAGACTTTGACTGTCAAAAAATGTTGACTTTGACAATGAATTTGACAGCACACGGAGGTGCGAATTCTTCGATTTGAAGCTTCGGGCCAGTTTTTTGATTGAATTTTATTTGAGTTAATTGGTTCATTCAGTTGGGATTGATTGTTGTATTGTGATTGTTGAATTCACATTGGTGGAGACAAATGTTGAGTTGAAAAATAGTATCCGAGATTAGAGCAATATTCAATAAATTTATGAGATTAAAACAAAAATAAGCTTGTAATAATGACAAGTGTGCGATAGCAGTATTACTCATTTCATTGTTTAGCTGAGATATGTTATAGATTCAATTATATCAGAGAACAATAAACTTAGAAACAATTATCTAGTTTTATAAAAAAAAATAATAATAATAATAGTAATACAAACAATTCAATTAATAATATTAATCCGAAAAAAATGTTTTTTATTTTCACGAGTTTGAATTAAAGAAATAAATTAATTTTATTGATAGAAAAGACATTTTATGTTATATAAAGTAATGGTAAAATTCTATAGCAATGAGTCGACTGAAATGGGAAGTTATTTGTAACTGAAATAGAAAACATTCAACACGTTTGGAGATGACACGCAGTTAAATTAAATTTTAATTTCTTTTAGATTGCAACAGTCTGCTGCAATTTCAAAATAAATACTTAAATTTTTACAAATTAAATTAATCAAAAAATTCTTCATTTTTCTTAGTTTGTAAAATATCGTTAACATTTTTTCATTAAAAAATGAGACCTAGTCATTCAAGAAAAATGTTCAACTTATTATAAATATTTTAATTATGCAAATTACACACAATGCAATGCAGATCAATCTAAGAACATTTGTTTGATGACTCTTATTGTACTTTCATTTATTAAAAATTACTCCAAATACAACAATCTTACTTTTTTTAGATATGATTTTATTTTGTAAACAAAAGTATTTTTAATTAAATATTTTGTCTAATTTCATAAACAAACTTATGCTCTTGGCACAAATATTTGATAAAAAAATTAACACACCTGAACGCTGTTTTCACAACAGTTTTAATTTTTTTCAATAATTCTCCTTGTCAATTTACAATCAATTATTAATAACTTTCATTAATAATTAGCATTTCTAGTAACTAATTATTCAAATTTTTTATAGGGTCAATCATAATATGGCTTCGCGAAAGAAAGTCCTGCTAAAGGTGATTATCCTGGGAGATTCAGGTGTTGGAAAGACCTCACTGATGAACCAGTATGTTAACAAAAAATTCAGTAACCAGTATAAAGCTACGATTGGTGCGGATTTTCTTACAAAAGAAGTCATGGTGGATGATAGGATAGTGACTATGCAGGTAAATTTATTTGCAATTAAATAATAATTAAAGCACAAATCATCTTCATTCAAACTTTGTACTTTCAACTTTAAATTATTTTTGGTAATAAACACAAAGGAATTTTTGCATAATTAATTACATAAAAAAATGAATGTTTGCTTTTGCATACGTACTTTTGAAATGTTTTATTAATGAAACTTGAAGCAATTAATAAAACTTTCTAATTAATTAATTATATTTATTTAATTAATTTATTGTAAAAGTTGAATTAAAGTTTTTAAATGTGATTTCAGATTTGGGATACAGCAGGCCAGGAGCGATTTCAGTCTTTAGGAGTTGCTTTTTACAGAGGCGCGGACTGTTGTGTACTGGTGTTCGACGTTGCGGCGCCGACTAGCTTCAAATCGTTGGACTCTTGGAGAGACGAATTTTTAATACAGGCATCACCGCGGGACCCAGACAATTTTCCGTTCGTTGTCCTTGGCAACAAAATTGATTATGAAAATCGAGCGGTAACTTTTTGTTTTCCTCCAAAATTAATTATCCTATTAAAACAATAATTTAGACAAAAACAAGTAAATAACTCATAATTTAATTAATTTTAGGTGTCAAGTAAGCGAGCTCAACAGTGGTGTCAATCAAAAAATAATATACCTTACTTCGAGACTAGTGCGAAAGAAGGTATCAACGTTGAACAAGCATTTCAGACCATAGCAAAAAATGCTTTGGCGCAAGAAAGTGAAGTAAGCAACATTTACAAACAATAAGAAAAACATGGAAATTATTTATTTTTTTAAATGAATTAAAGTGTAATGTAATGTTTAATTAAATGCCTATAAATGTAATTGGATCGTTTGATATTGACGTAATGTGCGGCAAATTAAATTAAAATACATAATTTGTTTTGCAGGTTGAACTGTACAATGAATTTCCCGATCAAATAAAGCTCTCCAACGAACCGAGGAATAACGGCAAAGGCGACTCGTGTGCTTGCTAGGTACCAAAAAGCAAAACTTTTGCTATGGAAAAAGATAAACATTTTAAAAAGAAAAAAAAACAAATAAAAAATCAACAGCAAGTGTTTTTTTGGAAATTGGACGAGAATCTCCGTGCAAATCATTTACGGAAGGCACTGCAATTAACGTAGTCCAATGGTATTTGGCATCGTGACACCCAATTTACCCCTCCCCCCTCCTATTTGATCTACCACTGTATCAGCTTGAGCTCTTGAATTCGGTTATTTCCTGCAGAAATAATCATCGAGCTTTTCTCATCGGCAGAATCGCTAACAAAAAGTGCATGTATATAATATGGATAATGATTATATTAATATTAATAATTATAACTACGATATCAATATAAATCAAAATGGATCAAAGAACACGATTATGTCGATTTTGTTTTATTTTTTTTTTATAAGTTTTTTGTATTATGGGCTACTTTTTAGTTAGATCCCGCAAAATCAGTGTCCTTTTTTATATTTACGCTAACCTTTATTAAAACTATCTTTAAGCGTATGACGACGGATTTCCGATTCACCGGACTTTTTTTTATTTTTACAAAAAAAAAAATCGAAGAAGTGCGATTCGAATGACTGTGGATCGCGCTTTTTTACACTTGCTCCGGGAAAGATTTGTTATCAACGGCCACGTGGGTATCCGGAAATTGCACCACTTTGTTAATTTATGTTATTTCTCAATATATATGCACATGTGCATGAAAAATTATGTGTGTTTATATGTTGAAGTGTCGTGGCCATACTACATTTTGACAAAGTGAAACTTTTGAATTGCGCCATTAGAAGGAAGAAAAAATAATAAATAAAGGATATAAAATAAAAAAAATATGTATATTGATTAGAAATTAACGTAAGATTTTACGTGCATGCCGTTGGAAATTTATTACTAATTGTATACATATAAAATAAAAAAAAGATTACAGAAGCGCGTACGAGATAAGTGATTAATTTTGCAAAGATAAGCTCGTAACACTTGTGTGACAAGTTAAAAAATAACACCCGAGAAATGGAAAATACTGGATTATGTATTATTATTATTATTAATTATTATTACATATAATATTAGAGTATATATGAATTTCGCATTGTAGTTAATTGATTGTTAAATCTTGAGAGATAACAAAATTATTATATCGCATTTCGGATAATAATCTCTATACATATTATATATACATAGCGTGTTGTATTAATTTATTAAGTAAATTGGTTTTTAATACATTTTTTCAAACAAACTGGTATAATACATTATTATTTGATGGAAAAACATACATTCATTACTATTTTTTTGTTTAACAAAATCTTATACTTTTCTTTTACTCTAATTATTGTAATTAAACATCTTGTGAAAATATAAAACAGAAACTTTATAAAAACTTTCAAGTACGATTTTAACGAGGAACGATCAACAAACCTATAAAAGTAAAATAAATTATGAGAGAAAATCGCTGCCGTACGATCGGTTGCTCAAAAACATACTGAATTTCAGCGTCGCGCCCAACACAGGTTCGATCACCATTTCGTCTTCGTTTGCGAGGTCCGACTTGGAATCTGGAATTCCGTTTATTTTGAAATTATTTTCATGACAAATTTTATAACGATAATAAATTTATGATTAATAAAAACAAGCAGACTGTAATAATTGTTCAATTTTATTAAATACTTATACTCACTTAAATTGTAAGATGGGCTTTTCGAAAATAATGTTGCTTTCGATACTTTCAATGTCATTGTCGTTAAACATTCTAAATCTGATAATATCTGAAATAAATTGTTTACATTTTTAAGTAAGTCAGTAGTTTTTAGTAAAATAATAACAGTAATTCAACAAAAATTAATTAACACCTCGACTAGTTCTCGTGTGTGGAACGGCTGTAGTGCCGGTGCAAATCTCGTTTGTACTTTGGATAGAAATACTCCTGGATGTTTTATACAGTACGACAAAACTGCTCCTAACATTCGATCCAAAACACGTTGATTTAAAACTCCGTCCACGCGGATCCAAGGTTTTATCACAACTTTAATTTTCTCTGCTGAACTGTAAACAAAGTAATATTTTTATTAACGTATTAAGGAAAATATTATTTGTTAAAAACTAAACACATTAAATAAAAATTTTAATTACGTTAAGTCCAACATTTTCGCTGACTTATAAATATCTTTTTGCTGCACCAACGAAGTTCTTCTTCGGCAGGGTCTCTTTGCAGGAACCTCTTCAACATCTTCCCCATTTGTTGTTTCGTCAATCTGTTAAAATAATATCAGTTAATCAATAGAAATAACCAAATTTAGATGGATTTTATTTGTAACTATGCATTATACTTTTCGTTTTTGGCTTGCTTTCTTTGGCGATTCAACAACTTCTTCAACTGATTCTGGTACCTCTTCCTCAACATTTTGAGCCTCCTGTTCTTCATTTCCCAAGCTGGTTGTTTCACATTCCAAATCTTTTTCCACATTTTCCGTTGAAGTTTCTGACTCATTGTTGGTCTCTTCGCCATTTTCTTTGTCCTTAATCTTGTCATTCAACAAGAACATCGTGTTCTCCGGAACAGGAACTCTCGATTCCCTGTCCAGTCGGAGAATTTTATACGAATGAATCAGCCAGGGGTCTGTGTACATCTGGTGAATGTAACGTACCGACGTAATGCCGGTTTTCAAAATCAAACGCTCTGACGTCAGAAGGGACAAAATGTCCTGTAAGGTATCACGTATGGGATAGTAATAGGTAGACTGTAAATAAAAAAAAATTAAACATTAAAAAGACTTTTTTATATTATGAAAATATTATTGGAAAATGAAGTTACCACAAGTTCCTGCAAGTTCGCTCCAAATTCCTTCTTCTCTTTAATAAAAAAGAAAACGTCATCAACGAAGGACCAGGGAATGCCCAGTCTGTCTTTCATTTCCTCTTTAAAGTCCTCGTACGACGCCTGAATGA
>JABFPM010001553.1:0-19798 GCA_022817325.1 Idris sp. 1 HC-2018
GTAAAAAAAAAATAAATGAGCAATTTTTTTTAAACTTTCGCCATTTTTCGAAAAATGACTATTTTTAAATTACCCTACTCTTAACTGTAGCTATTTATGTATATTTTAAGTGCGATATGGACATTTTGATTTTAGATGATTTTTACAACCCCTAGTCGGAAGGCCAGCAACCCCTGCGCACCGTGCATAGTGTAAAGTAGTGCCATCTAAAATTGGGTTTAAGATTAAAATATATTAAAAAAAAGAATATTTTTATAAACAATAAATAAAGGTCTTTTCAATAGTTTAAACGCCATCCTATTATCTATTACACGTAGGTCCAAAAAACAGTGTTTATCCCCCTTAAATGTATAACTCAAACTTAAAACACGTTTTTCTTAAGTTTTTATTTTTCATGTTTTCTAGTTTATGAAATAGAACTGGTACCAAAGTTCTTGACTGATTTACTTCTATATTTTTAAAAATGATTCTAAGAATGTAAACAACAACTTGTATTGATCAAAATTTTAGTAAATTGTTTGTAAAATTTTGTATTAACATTTTACTGTAAAAACCTACATTTTATGCTGTTTTTCTGCATTTTCTTTGTAATATTAATAACTTTTTTAATTTACACGATATCAAAATTTGAGTCAATACAATTTGCTCTCATCATAAAGAGCAATTAAACAAAAAAATAAGCAAATCGATCGTGTAGTTCAATACATGTTCGCTTTGAAAATTAGCCATTATTTCATTGATTATTAACAATTTATTACTAAATTTTATGGCGACGCGTTAACTGACTAAAGCATGATTTTAAAATACACTTTGCGTAGAAAAAGGACCACCTGAAATGTCGAAACTTTGCCAGAAATGATCGAAAAGACTTCAAATTTAGACTATATGAAAGCTTAAAGTCTTAGCTCTTTGACACATTAGCTAAAAATGTCAAAAAAATCATCAATGTCTATTAAATGCTACAATATAAAGAAGTGCAAAAATTGTAAAAATTGAACAAACAATTTATGGGGATCGACGGACTTCTGTGGTCCACAGACAATAATTTATGTTACAAATTCAAAAAGTTTAAACTTTGCTGATCAATTAAAAAAAAAGTTAAAATTAACCCATTTTAAGAAAATTACGGCCTTTTAAAAAAAGGAATATATTTATGATTTTTTTGCCTTTATACATGTTAATGAAAAAAATACCCACAAGAGTAAAGTGTATTCATGCCTGTGTGGGTGCGTTTGTGTGTGTGTATATGTGTGTGTGTGTATATGTTTTTTTTCAATGACGGGGGAAATGCTACTGCACAGCAAGAGGTGGACTCTCATGTCTGAAATTGCACGCGTGGAACTCGCACCCACTAAAATCCTACGTCGAACAAACCCCTGACCTCGCGGAACCGCCGTCAAGCAATACTTTGCAAGGAGGGATTGACTTTTATTTGTCCTTCGTGTATGGTATATCGTTAGCTCTCAGTTGACAGTTAATTTCTCGTCTAAGTCTCGTCCTCTCTGCTTCACGAAGCTTCTTGATGACGGTCGCGGAGTATTCTGCCACAGCCCTCTAGTTTTCCTCAGATACTATCATCAATCCAATGATAGTTTCTAGAGTAAAGCGTTGTTAGAGTAATTCTTCGAGTACCGCCCTATCATCTTCGAACCTTGGGCAGACAAAAAACACATGTTCCGCGTCTTCCGCTGCAGATGGGCACGTTGGACAGAAATCGTTGCCGGTGATTCCAAATCTCCTCTGGTACGCCAGAAAGCAGCCATGCCCACTCAGAAGATGAGTTAAGTAGTGATCCACCTCTTCTTTATTCCTCTGCAACCACTTCACGATGTTCGAGATAAGGCGGTTAGTCCACCTTCCAGTGTCGGCATTGTTCCACTACTTCGTAGGCAGGAACTGGCTACACTCACTTCTTAGATGTTTTTTCTTTCTCTCTCGATCTGTCGAAGCTCCTTAATAATGGTCGCAGTATATTCCACAACGATGTCTCAGTTGTCTTCAGAGGCAGTCATGAGGTGAACGATGTTTTCTGGTGTACTGCACTGCTGTAGGAACACTTCAAGCTTGGTTCTCCTTTCCAGGAATCTCGGATAAACGAAGAACACGTGCTCCGCACTCTCCACTACAGACAGACAAGTCGGACACAGATCGTTGTCTGTGATCCCGAATCGTTTCTGGTACTCCAGAAAACAGCCATGCCCACTAAGAAGCTGAGTCAGATGATCTACTTCACCGTGCTTTCTCTGCATCCACGCGTCGATTTTTGGGATTAGACGGTGTGTCCATCGCCCTGTCTTGGCGGTATCCCATCTCTGCTGCCAGTTCACAACAGTTATAAGACGTTTGTGTCTTGCGACATCTCGATGGTTTGCGTTTTGGTCTCCTCGAAGTCTGCGGTAAATTCTCGCTCGTTTATCTAGCGGCATTCCAGAAATCACGTACACGTCTTCGTATGGAACTGTGCAAAATGCTTGTACAACTCGCAATAGGCTGAGGATATATGCCGTCTGTATGACTCGAGCTGCATAGCTTGAGACCAAGTGAGTGCCGCATAAAGAATGACGGAGCTCACCACGCTGCTGAGCAGTTTGCGGCGGTTTTGCCGTGGCCCTCCAACATTTGGCATGATCCATGATAAAGCGTTGGTAACTCTTGCAGCTTTTGCACCTACAATGTTGAGGTGCTCTTCAAAGTGCAGTCTAGCATCAATCTGGACACCTAGATATTTGAGAGATGGCTTGGCAGTGATCTCATTGTCACCTACTCTTATGGTGATTGTCTCCGTGCTTTATCTGCTGGTCACAAGAATTACTTCAGTCTTATGGTCCACGAGTTGTAGACGGGAGTCACTGGTAGCGTATAGTTCTTATGGCCTCGTTCAGAATCCATGTGACCTCCTCAAGGAATTTACCGATAACTACTACAGCAACATCATCTGCCAATCCCACTGTTGCACCTTCTGGCAAGTGATCTTGTAGGTCTCTGGTCCGGTGTCTGTGTCGTACATCAGAGTTTGCTCACTAAAGCAACTAGCGATAATAGCTCTAATGTATATTAATATATATATAATAATATATATATAATATATAATAAATAACGCGGAGACTTCCATAGAACTCAATCCGTTCAGTACAAGGTTTCATTAAGTTGAATTAAACGCATTCTTCACATTTAACGTGATGATGGCATAATACTTCTTCGAACCTCCCTTCCACAGTTTGCCTTCGATGGCTCTACGGGCTATCTCTATCACCATTTCAATGGTATCTACCGATGACCTGGCTTTGCAGAATCTAAACTGCCGGTCACTGAGGCCTCTCTCCGATTTTTTACTGTATACCTTTAACCGATCGCGAACGATTCTCTTTAAAACCTTGCCTACTGTGTCCAGCAGACAAATCGGGCGGTAGGATGACGGATCGTTTGGAGGCTAATTGTCTTTGGGCAAAAATACCAGTCTATGACGTTTTCATTGAAAAAAAGGAAGACATTTTCGCGCAGGCACGAGTTGTAGACATCTGCATTTGATGGCTGCTTTCAAAGCAACATTTGGTACGTCATTAGGGTCGGGTGTGTTTTTGTCACCAAATTTGTTGCACGCCTTGAACAGCTCATCTTTTGTGACAGAAGAGACTTCTTCTGGAATGATACGCTGAGCCTCTACAGTTAGCTCCGGTTGGTGCGGGAAGAGTGTGCTCACTATTCTGTACAGAAGATCGGGGTTTGACGGAGACTGATTGTTGGAGCCTTTAAGTTTTTTCATAACCGTCTTGTAAGGCCTACTCCATGGATCATTATCGACTTCTTCGTAGAGCTCTTTCCAACTGCACCGTTTGCTAACTTTAATTGCTTTTTTTTCACCAGTAAACTGGCGAATAATTGTTCCCCTTGCTGCATTTAGTCATAGATGCTTCACACTCTTTGACAATCAAAGACATGAGTTGTGAAAAGCTTTGCTGTCAGCAGTTCCTGTAAGGGTTAGTTCTTTGTTTATCATAACTAAGAAAGCTTCGCGGTCGAAAGATTTGGAGTTTCATCCTTTCTTAAATGTAGCCATATTTCTCCAATCCGGACGACCAACCACGAACGTGATGGCTTGGTGATCGCTGTGGGTGTAAATATCACTCACCATGCGGTGACGGAAGAAACTAGGGATTTACTGGTGAAGGTTAGGTCTATAAACGAATAATTGCCATTATTCACAAAAGTAGGAGTAGCGCTTGTGTTAGCAATAGCTAGATCTAGAAATGCAGAAGCATTCAGCACTGCTTCTCCGCGAGCGTTAGTAAAACGACTACCCCATTTTAAGGCCCAAGTGTTGAAGTCGCCAGCGTCGATGACAGGGGACTGGTCTCGCAATTCTCGTGCCAGATTGTCAAGCATGGTTTTGAACTCAATTTGACTCATGCTCGGAGGAGCGTAGACACTATAGATGTAGGTGTCCTGGACTTTTATCCAAGTAAATCCCTGGTGTTGTGTACGTGGAATTTCTTGGACAAAGTGACTACCGCAGACCCAGATAGCAGCCTTTCCCGTAGCATCCAAGAACCAGTTCCGTGAATCCTCAGTGTTCCTGTATTGCTCGCAGAGAATAACAACATCTATTTTCTGGTCGCGGACAGTCTGCTGAAGCAGGTCTTGGGCAACTTCGCAGTGGTTGAGGTTTAATTGAAAGAACTTTATTTTTTCGCTTTCACAGATTCTTCTGCAGCCCTTTTATATTCAGGGCAAGCAAAAGAGCTAGTACGATGATCGTTCTCCGCTGATTCGCCACACAGAAGACAATGCGGAGCGGTTACTTTGCAAATTTTGGCAATGTGTCCCTCCCTGCCGCAATTGATACACAATTTCGACCTGTCCGGGCCACTGCAGTTACGGGCCTGATGTCCGTTCCCGAAGCACTTAAAGCATCGCTGCACAGTGTCTTTCTGTCTCACCCGGCTTATAACCCAACCCAATTTAATTCTGCCTTTTCTCAGGGCCACGTTCGCTATCTCCGTTGGCAGGACTACGACCGCTGTCTGCGTCCCTCCATAGGTCTTACGCAGAGATATTGTTGTTTTCATTTTTTTTTTTGAATTTTATTTGTTTAATGACAGATTTATCATTACAATATATTCAAGTTCAAAACATTGAGAAAAGTGTCGCATTTTTTGGAAACCGATGGTGTCGCCGATTTGCAATGCTGAAGAGTTTACTCATTAATAAAAATTTATGAACAACTAGGACTGAACTGCAGGTAAATGAAGTATAGGATTCTAATTACTTTTTCGTGCGACATTGTTCAACTACATTTTCATTCAATATATAAAAGTGTCACCGTGAAAAAGGTTATGTTACTTGAATTAACATTAGTGTACTTAAAATTGAATTCTAGTTGTTCACTGTCACATTCTTAAAAACATTAACGCCTGGAGAGTAGAGGATGAATAATTAAGCCTAAATTTAACTTTTCAAAGTAACCCGAGCAAAAAAAAAAAGTCGAAAAAGGATCAAAATTGGATAATAATTTTTATAATCCAAATCTGATCCAAATGGGATAAAAAAAAAGACACAATATGATCCTTTTAAGACATTTTTTTTCGAATTCAGTAAAATTGCATGAAAATTTTCAATTTCAATTTGCATAATAATTGGATCATTTTCTAACCGATAAACGAAAAAGTCAGTGAGATCATTTTTTGAGAATTTTTAGATTATTTTTTGACATTTTTGGGATCGTTTTTTGACAATTTTGGGATCATTTTCTGATACATAAAAATGTAAATTACCTGTAAAATATTAATATTTGCAATTGTAATTTAATCACATTTTGCTACAGTTTTTGTCAAAATGTCGAAAATTCGTGTTCAAATGTAGCAACTTTTTAAAAAATAGAGAAGCATTGCTTAATACGAATTAGAACATTTTGTGAGTCAGATAGTCAACAAAAACAAATTAATTTTGCTCTATTATTGATAAATTAACTTGTTCGTTGTATACTTTTTAATTTACTATGAACTGCAATTTAATTTCAAAAAATGTTTAACTATACTTAGTCCTATGTATGTGAGCTATAAAATAGCTCTATTTTAGTTATTTTTTACATTATTTTGCGGCAGCTGCTGAGTCCAATATCAAATCTGCATACGAGAACGACAGTTTTGTAGAAATTCCCTACCAGGTAAGTTACCAGGTGTAAATACTATATTTTTATCATTAAAATAATCAGATATGCTTTCATCAAAATTACATGGCTATGCATAACTTAATATTATATTAACAGGATTATCTGGTACAATCAATTAAAAAAAAAAAAGAAAAAAAAAGAAAAACATTAAAATTGTGTTTATAAATAATAGTTTGAATTAGACTTTAATATCAATTCTGCTTGATATAATCATTGAATTACATTAGAGAATAATTTTTCTAAAATATTCAGAACTATTGTTACAAATCAAAATATTTATTTGTAAAAACTCAAGTTTTGTTATTTACAATATTTATATAATATCCAAAAAATTACAATTCTTGTAATACTTTATCTTTACATTTTATTTCTCGACTTAATTTTATTTTTTTTTTAATTAAAATATTTATCATGAACATATTTTTTTAAATGTACGATATTAAACTACAGTTATTCTACGGTGAGAATTTTCGGTGGCTCTATAATATATGTACACTCCTCACTCTTGATACAGTAGCAAATAGTAAAATTAGAAGTTATGTCTAATAATATATAGTTTTCAGATAGGTGGCATTCTTTGATGAATTGTAAAACTTCTCCTCCAGGTATGTTAATAGCGTCATGAGAGTAAAACATCTTAACAACTGCATAATGATTTGCTTCATCGTTTCTACACAATTTGATAAAGTAATTTATGATTCCGAAACATTCAATTCCATTTCTAATTATTTTTATACAACTTGAATCTGTTCGAGGAGCCTTTTTTGAATTTGGATCGTTTCGATATGACGTGGCGTTAAAAGTGATATTATCTTTGAACAGCCTCTGGAAAAATTGAATACTTTCATAATGTTTAGAATTGGAAGTTAACAACTGAAGGACTACGTCAGGTACATTTTTTAATGTTGAATAACTTCCCATCATGGACACAGAAGGGGCAATTAAGGTAATTTTTTTTCTAAGATTTGGTCTTGTAATTCGATTACAATATACATAGGCGAGACTTTCGGGCTGAAGATATTTTGATTTTAAGTTTTCAAAACCTATAAACATGGACACCTTAGATACAATTTGTAATTCTGCATAATTTGTACCATGTATTAAACTGCGTAGAAATCCATTTAAGTCTTCAAAGAAAAAGCAGCTTGTCAAATCCAACGGACCGAAATTCTCCACATTTTCAGCTAAATGTAAAAGTAGGTGAAAATTTGGAACCATCTTGTTAACTGGATATAACTTAGAAAAATCAGAAACATACTTTTTAAGAGCATCTTTTGCTCGCTGTAAGTCTCCTGGAGAAATACTTTCTTGACTTAAAAGGTGTATAGCAAGTACTAAAAGTTTATGATGATCTAAGCACTCTTCACTGAAAATACCTGACAAAATTGGTGTGGAGTATATTAACAACCACTGTTTCAACTCGCAACCCTTCCAATACTTCCGTTTTTCAATACTCCTCGGATAACGTTTGACAAAAGCTGGAGGTTTGACAGTTTTAAGCCTATCATCAACAACACCATTCATTTTACTCAGCGACCAGGCAAATTTGGAGTTTTTGGAAGCAAACCACATTTTTAACAATTTCTTGACAACGCCCAAATATACACAGTGTAAATCGTCAATGACGGTTGTTCTTATAAAATCATAAACATATCTTGACAGTGACGTTGCTCCTTTAATTCCTTTCGTTGGTTTTTTTGATGTACCTGTTTTTGCAGCTGCAATAGCATTTTCAGTCGTCCGCAAGTTTTTTTTCTTATCATAAACAACTTTAGTATCAAAAACCATGGTACCTTTAACTTTTCTCCCTTTCGTAAAGCATTTAGGGCATGCAAAGAATCCATTGTGAGGAGTCATATTTAAGAATTTAGCCTTGCCAACCCAGTCACAAGTTCCACAAATAATTAATCCATAGATCGTATGGTAAACGTCCAAAACCTTTACCTTGATACCCTCAAATAATTTGTTGGACTCTTCTAAAATAGAATCCGTAAATAAATTGGGTTTTGGCGGTTCATGGCCAAACCATAAACCTGCAAAGATCATAAACTCTTTTCTTTTCCTCAAATGAGGCGGAAGTTCGTTGATTATAAGATAAAATGGCCACACTTCATAAGTAGAAGACTTGAAAGGTTTAACTCCATCAGTATTCCACGTAAAAGTTAAATTATATGGATTATCAAGAAAACCACTTTCAACGAGTTCTTTGTAAATTTTGCCGTCGAAGAAATATTCGTAATTTTGCTGTGATTTTTTAGTTCGATTAAATCTGAATGAAACTCCTTCCACAAAAGAACGCCTCTGAAACATCTTTTCAATTTGAGGAATAATTGGGTTTCTCAAGAAAAAATTTATTTGAGCACCTGGGCAAGAACAAACGTCATTTTCATGGGCAAGAAGTTTACTACAAGTACCACAAAAATAAATGCGTTCTACTGGATACGAAAATTTTTTTATAAATTTTTTTATCTTGTAGAGGCTCAAAAAGCATCGGCTTGGTTGAAGGCAAATAATATTAAGAAAACTGAGAAGATCAGCAAGACACGAATCAGTAATTTTGTGCCGAAATACAAATGTTAAGAGACAAATCAAATATTCGACTACTGTCAAACGACATCCCTCAAAAAGCGGTTCATTCATTTCTTCGTCGTCGTAATCAAACAAATCACTTGCATCGCTGGACGCTTCCGAAACACAGTCCTCATAGTCGTCTTCGGTGTCGGCTTCTGATGAGTCGTCACTGTCTTCTTCAGTTTCAATAAACTGTTCTCCAGCACTTTGTCCATCAGCATCTAAATTAAAAGAGAACTTTTTTTGTATTATAATTGATTTTTGTTATATAAAATTGCAATTACTTACTTGAACACATTTTGTTTGTGTGTAAAAAACATTTTTTTTAATTTATGAATAGAAGAATTACCTAACACTTCATCCACTGGGACACCTTGGTCATCTGGTGATCCCATTTCGACATCTAAAAGATTTTCACTGTTTAAATTAAAAACGTATTTTATTATTTTGTGAAATGTTCATAACAATAAGTTTCATCTTAGTAAAATCTAAAAATTATAATAATAATGATAAAAAATTTTTTTAATAAATGTGCAGAATTTATTTAAAAACATGGAATGCACGCGAGTGAGTAAACAAGGGACAAATTTTGCATACAAAATATCAAGTAAAGGGTTTGACAAATTAAATTAAGACTTTAACAAAGTATTTTTTTTAATTTGATGTATTTTCTTATAATTAAATTATTTGATTAACTAAATTTTTTCTTACTTTTCTACTTGATTTCCGGCTTCTTCTTCAACACTTCTATCATCCGAAGATTCACTTGTTGTACTCACGTTGTCTTCATTTTCGTCATCAAAAGATTCGTTATCTAGAAAAAGTAACACTACTTATAAAGAAAATCAATACAATTTAAATAAAGAATTGCTATTAATAAACGAGAAAAAGTGTATGTTCATACTCATTTCTAATATACAAAAGATGAAAAATTATGGATTGTTTTTTTAAAATTTATTTGAAACTACTGAAATAATTTTAGGCATTTCATAAATTAATTGCATATTTTTTCTTTTGGCTAAACAAATATTACCTGTTGTTCTTTCATCGAACAATAGTTTTGCCATATCCTTCTCAATAACAAAATATTTGTAGGTACGTGAGTACGACTTCAATGATCTTTTACGTTTAAGCCGTTTACGTTTAGCCATTTCGGTTCAAATATTGAAGTTTACTTTATCTATCTGTAAAAAAAATAATAAATGAATATTATTTATTAATGTTAAAGAACATTTTATAAAATTAATTATCAAATGTATATACACTAAAATTTGTTGGACGCTCATCCGGCCTTCTTCGGTTGTTTTTACCGCAACTCGATAGATTCAGTCGAAAAGAGCAGCAAACTGACCAATAGAGACAAAACTGTAGCAGAAGCAACCTTTTTTTCAATGCATAATATGAAAAAATATTTGAAAAACATGCTTAACTAACTTTTAAAAGTTTCGTTAAAAAAAGTATGTTTTTTTTATTTATTTCAAAGCTGAAATGTATAAATTATTGTTGACAATTTAAAAAAAATAGTCGAAATTAATATTAACTGATTTTAAAACAGTTTTTTCTAGGCATTAAACAAAATTTTGCAAGATTTTTCTAATTTTTCTCCTGAAAAATTACTAAAATTTTCTGGTTCTCCATTTTTTTCCTGGACTTGTCGCCACCATGATAATATAATTATCTTTTTTTAAGATTAAAGTTTAAAAAATATAGAGTATGAATTTTTAATCCAAAATGCTAAAAATTCTATAAATGTTTAGTTGTAACATTATTTCTATAGGCAAAATTTTTAAAAAGTCTATATATTTGTACAATTTTTGTATACTTTTGTATGAAAATATGAAAGAACTCGTGTCAAAAAGAGTTTCCTGATCTAACTAAAGTAAGTAATAGTTTACTGTTATACATATTTTATACATTTATGCTCATTAAACCTACCTGCTGATGTTTCTTTCAAATTTCAATAAGACTCAACCTTATATAGTATTATAATTAAATTATAAATTTACATCCACAAAAGTATGTCTACTTTACGAGTAGGTATATCTGTCGTTCTTACAGAAAGTAACACCACGAGTCAAATTTGATTTTAAATTTGAGGATATAATGTCACGTTTTATGAGTATGTATCTCTGAATATATGTCGAGTTTGTTATTTAATTTGATGGTTGTAATAAAAATTAACTATGACAGCTGTTAGTTTGAAAACTTTTTTATTTTTTGGTGCTACACAAAAGTGTTGTCACACTGAAAATTTTGGAGCACAACAGCACCGTCCTCAGTGACAGCTGTTGTTCCACATGGTGGAAATATAACTGATTCGTCGTTACGACAGCAGCACCCATTTTGGGCAGTCATAGTACCATTCGTGCCCCAATTTAAACGACGATGCTGCGAGCATTTTGAATTTGCTCCGCAATTTCGTTTCATTGACACAGTAGCTAACTGCTGCAATGCTCTTTTTGGAAAATGTCGATTTGTGTACGCAACAACTGCGTACACAAATTTTCAGTGGCAGTGACAATCGAAAGTGGTGTGACAGTAACGTGCTCATGAATTAGGCAAAAATGTTTTTATCGATATTTGAGAAATTATAGTTAGAAACAATCGAAGTGAAATAAAATTTACATTTTAGAATTATTCAATAATTTTTTTTTAAACTGAGACTTTTTATTTTTAATAACTATTTTTTACTGCAAATCATGGTGAAAAATTTGATTTAAAGTTCGAATAATACGTAGAATTCAAAAGATGATGACAATTTAAATCAATGACTACAACTTAGAAAAAATGCACGTATTTGGAAAAATCAATCAAAGTAGATCAATTAATATTATACTGTTTTAATATTTTTGGCGCTGCTGCAGTCTGTTATACCGACTGTGCAAATTTAGTGGCATTACGATAGGTCAAGTCTTCAATCAAAATTGAAAAACTACATCATGTATGATATTTGACTAACCTCAACTTATTTGATCAAGTAGACAAATCCTAGTCCCGCGCTCAATTTAAACTAATATATTTTGTAATTAAAATTTCTCAGATTTTTATTTAAATTATTTTTACGGTACTTAAACTACACTACACTTGCATATGTTTAATTGATTTTCTTCAAATAAAATTAATTGACATTGAGGTACAAACTAAATTCTTTTATTTAAACTATCGTCATTTATTTTCTTGTATAAATTGCAAATTTATTAAGAACATTAGAATTTCAAATAAAAACAATAGACTGTCAGTTTAAACTATGACCAAACAATTTGACGTTTGCTTATTCTATCGTATCATTGAAAAAAATTGTTCAAACTTAGTTAATTTATGAGAAAAAAAAATTAAAAAAAGTTAAAATTTTTGCAATAATAATTTAAAAATCTTAAAAATTTTCTATTTTTATATGATTGGCAAGAAAAATCAAACCTTTGGTCCCACTAGTCTACTTAATTAAACAAGAACAGGTCAGTTAAACATTTTATTTTTAATTCAACTTTTAAATTATAATTCAAAATTAAAAGCAAATAACTTATTTTTTTTTTCATGCCTTATTAAGAATTATGTATACGTGCATTTTAACTTATATTTCGATATGCCTTTCACTTAGACTTGGAGCGTGATTTTTAAAATTAGATAAAAACTTAGGTACAATTAATTTTTAAATTATTGTTGCAGTTTTAATCAGGTTTATTTTTCAAATTATAAAAACCTGTTGAGTTTCAAATTTATTATTTTTTTTGTTACATTTTTCACGATTACAACCAACAAATTCACATTCATTTTTTCAAAGTTTATAACTACAATAGTAGTTGTTATTATTTTTATTATTAATACAAAGTCTTTAACATAAAATAAAACATTATTCTATAAAATTGAAAAAAATATATTTGACAAAAACAGCTGACCTTACGGATTGAATCGTACAGAAAATGTCAACTGTTAAATTTACAACCGTATACTCAACAGCAACAAATAAATTTTTTTTTTTGAAGTATAAAGCGCTTTTTTTCAAAAATTCTAATTAAAGTTACCAAGTGAAACATTAATGCAAGTGCTCATTTCGCATAAAAAAATATGCATAGAAAATTAGTTGCAAATGTTATACATTTTTATGTTGAATTCATAGGCATTTATGAAATTTCATTTGATATTGATCTAATCGCCTTCCAAATAAAATAGCTTTGGCATTTATGCAACGAAGATATATTCATATTATTTAATCTAATATTTTTTTGTTTTTGAACAAAATATTA
Organism: Idris sp. 1 HC-2018; assembly: GCA_022817325.1. NCBI lineage: Eukaryota > Metazoa > Arthropoda > Insecta > Hymenoptera > Scelionidae > Idris > Idris sp. 1 HC-2018. The sequence continues at coordinate 12,985 of JABFPM010001553.1, forward strand.
CAATTATTTATAATTACAGATTTTATTCCTCCCTCAACGATGTACAGTTTAGTCATATATACTGGAAGAAAAAAAGTTTACAGAGATGTTCTCCATGACGACAAAATTAAGGAAGATAAAAATGGAATTCTTCAGGGTCAATGGGAAAGGGATGGTAAATGGTACCCTATAAAAATTTCTAGGACACATCGTAAGTGTTTTTCAATCATTATAATATCTTACTACATTTTTTGCACCACATCTTAAAGAAAGAAAGGCGTATTCATGGAAAACAGTAGCTATATTTTTCTTAATTTTTGGATTGTATATCGCCATTTACAGCTTAACTTAATTTCGCTTTATCAAAACATACTCAAATCAATACACGGAGAGAACATTCTGGTATTACTTACTATACTTCTAGTGAATTTTACCAGAATGCTGGTAAATTCGGGACAATCACGATTTCTGTTACATTTTACCAGAAATTTTAGTAATTGTAACTAGAATTCTATTCACGGTTACTAGAATTCTGGTAAAATATAACAGAAAATCGTAATTGTCCTGACTTTACTAGCATTCTGGTAAAATTTACTATAGGTATAGTAAGTACTACCAGAATGTTCTCTTCGTGTAGAATAGAATTTCAAATTTGATTTGATATGCTTTGATAATTAATCTATTAATCTACGCATAGTTTTTGATTTTTTAAACTAGTTAGTATAATTTCTAGTTAAATTTGAATACATTAATTATTAAAAAATGTTTGTTTACCAAAAAGTTAATTTAATTTTAATTTAAATACGATTTTATTATTTACGGAAATCAGTACATACGGTTTTTCTATTGCAAGTGTAAGAATAAATAATAACTAATTTACCTACCTTGTATAAATCTATTTATTCATAAATAGTATTTCTTTACCTACCTTCTATAAATCTATGTATTGATAAATAGTATTTCTTACCTTTTTTTTTCTTTCTTTTTTTTTTTTTTAAACTTTCACTTATACCTTTAAAATTGTGAAAAAACTTATTACTCTTATTACTCTTATACTTTAATTAAAAGCAAAGTAACAATTTGTGTGTATTTTCTAACAATTTTTTACTAACATTTTGCAAGAGTTTGGCATAACTCGAAGGTGTAATGTTACATAGAGAAAAACATCACACTTTTTTACATCTTATATAAGTGTACCTATAACTAAAGTTGACAAAAAAAATACAGGTTCCGCAGAATATTTAGATTCGCTGGATGTTGATATTAATGGAGATATTATTGAATCGGGAAATGTTAGTAAGACGCCAAGAGCTCAACGACGTGAATTAGATGACAAACGTAAAAAAGAAAATGCAAAATTGCAACAAGTTGAACAAGAACGAAACTCAAAAACATTGAGATCTGCAAGCATATTTGATCGATTGAAACAGCAGCGAAAGCAGTAAATATAATATCAATTTTTTTAACAAAAATAATAAACGTAAATAATTACAGTCTTAATTTATTATTTCTTATTCTTTTCATAGATCCGCAGATTTGATTGACAACGTAACCAATAAAGGTACATTTATAATTTAACAGAATTTTAAAAATCAATTTCAGTGTTTTTAAAATTAAAATCTAAAAGAATAATTATTAAAAAAAAATTATAAACAAAAAATACTAATCTATAATATTTTTTAGATGATCAATCAAATTCTTCTTCGAGAAAGCGTCTTGCAAGCCCTTTACGGAAATCGTAAGTTTATTTTCCTCTAAATGCTTCAAATGCAAAGTAGTTTTGCAAAAAATATTAATTGTTTATTTATGAAAAGTTCAAAAACGGTTTGTCTTGAAGTAACTATTAATAAATATAATTTTTCTATTTACAGAGGGCCAAAAAGCAGAAAATTGTCGGACAAATCAACTTTAGAAGAATCTGGTAAATTTCTATATAAGTTTATATAGAAATATGTTTTATTCGTAGTTTTTAAAATAGTTTTGGACTGATACTGATAACGGCAAATTTTATATAAATGTATACTATTGTTTGTAGAACCGTTTGACCATGAACTGAAGAATAAAGTAAGCTCACCTGGAAAGACAAATGAAGAAATGGATGCTGAGCTCTTTTTAGAGAGACAACTGAAAGAAAGAGAGGATGCTTTCCGAAAAGAACAAGAAGAAATACGAAAGGAACTGCAAGCAGCAAAGATTCTAAAAGAGAAAGAAATGTTAGAAAAAAAAGAAAAGGAAGCTGAAAATAAACAGTTAGCTGATGCAAAACGACGAGCTGAAGAAAAAAAGCAAGCTGGAGCAAAAAAGCAAGCTGAAGCTGAAAAGCAAGTTGAAGCAAAAAAGCGATCTGAAGCTGAAGCTAAACGTCTGCCTGAAGCAAAAAAGCGAGCCGAAGCAGAGTTAGAAGAAGATCGAGAAATAGCACAAGAAATGAGAAGAAGAGAGCAGGAAAGAGAAGAAGCAGAAAGAAAAGCTGAAGAACAAGAAGCAGAGGAGATAGCTGACGCTGAAATTAGAAATGAATTAGAGAAGAGAGAGAAAGAAAAAATAGCGAAGCTTAAAAAGGATGAGGGAAAAGCAAAACAGATATCTAAAGCAAGAAACAATAAGGGAGAAAGCCAAAGAAATAACCAAACGGAGGAAATTGATCTTGATGAAGAAAGTAACGAGTTTCCACAAGGTAAAATAAAATTTCAAAAAATGTGTAATATTTATCTTAAAAATTTGGTTTATAATTTTGTTATCATTATATTATTTCAAATAATTAAATATATAAGTATATAAATTGTATATCTCGTATATTTTAGCTACTCAAGATCAAGCCCAGTTTTTGAATCGAATTGCAAGCTACATATGCCAAAGGAGCTTTGGAGAAACTTCGACTTGGAAGTCACCAGATAGATTTGTATGTAAACCTTATTAGTCTTATACTATTATTATCGAAAACAAACTATAATTAAATTATAATAATTATTTTTTATTTCAAGGATGAAATTGGAAAAGGTTCAGGGATATATCTTCCAATATGCACAGTGGACAAAATTTTCGCAAAAGGTTTTAATGTGAACAAGGCCGTAAAAAGTTTATACCAAGAGATATTGGGAAACAAGATAGAAGAAATGTCTACGTCTGGAAGAGGCAAAAATGTAAAAGAATCGATTCCGCCATTAGTATTCAATGGAATTTTTTGTAAGTATTATTGTAAAAAAGCACTATCATTATGAAAATGTAAAAACCTCAATCTTTTTTTTTTTTGATAATTTTACATTTTAACTTTTGTCAATCAATCATTATAATTCTTACATATAATTATATTGTTTTCAGCTTATATACAATCAAAAAAAAAGAATGTTATTAGTTTAGGAGAGTATGGAATACAAGTGTCGAAGTGTTTAGAAGCCGTAAGAAAAGAGGTAAATTAAAGTCTTTTACATTTTTTATTCAAAAATTTTCTTTATATTAAATTTTTATTATTTTTTGTTTTATTTTCCTTTTATTTTATTTTATTTTTCTGGATAAGATAAATGCCAAATATTATTAATTATATGACTAAATTTTAAATAGAAAATCGACAGTGGAAAACAAAATCAGAAGAAAAAGAGCTGCATTTGTTGCTGTAAATGTAAAAAAAGCAGTGGTTCAAAAGAAGCATTGGATTTTGAGAAAGAAGATTCTGAAAAAGCAGATTCTGAGAAAGAAGATTCAAATGAAAGTAATTTATTGATCCCAATGTTGCACTTTTATTTTATTATAAAAAGTATTCTTATACAATGACTGATCTCAAATTTTAATTTTCAGGTTTCGATGATTGATTAATTTGCCAAGTTAATATCGTTTTATTGCGAATAAATCTCGAAGTTATTTTGATTTTTTGTTAAAGTAGATAATAAGTCTTTGATAAAAAATGTTATTAATATAAAAAGCGTATTAAACATGCATTTAAAATAAATAAAATGATTTCAATAAAAATAATTTATTAATGCGTTTATAATCAAATGTAATATTAATTAAATCTTAAAAAGTTGACTAATTTGTATCAAATAAATTACAGGATGATCTGCGTCAATTATGGAGTGAAAGGATTAAATATCCATGTCAATCATCCTTATCTTTGAAAAAAATGCTATTTGTAGATACGAATCTCTTTCGTTTCAGCAAAAACTGTAGCAAAATGTGATCAAATTACTATTGTCAAAACTTAATATTTTCATTTCAGAAAATGATCCCAAAATTGTCAAAAAACGATCTCAAAAATATCAAAAAATAATCCCAAAATTGTCAAAAAATGATCCCAAAATTGTCAAAAAATTATTTGAAAAAATCTAAAAATTTTGCACCGACTTTTTCGTTTATCGGTTAAAAAATGATCCGATTAATATCCAAATTTAAATTTAAAATTTTCATGCAATTTTACTGAATTCGAAAAAAATGTCCTAAAAGGATCATATTGTGTCTTTTTTTTTATCCCATTTGGATCAGATTTGGATTATAAAAATTATTATCCAATTTTGATCCTTTTTCGACTTTTTTTTTTTTGCTCGGGGTAATTAAAAATTTAAAATGAATCAAAACACGAATTTAACCATCACGGATACAAAACTCTTTGCGAGAAAGGTCACATAAACAAAACTTGAATTGAGCCTTTGTTTACATCGGGGAAAGTAACTCTATATTTGATCTAGACTGGGGCAAATTTAAATTCCACATTTTCAGATTGGGAAGATCCGGATGTCCGAGCTTGGTTCAATGGATAAGATTAAAAGAAATTAAAATTTATCATAATTTAACCGATTGGCAGGTCAGAAATCGATAAATTTGGCAAATTTTGGAGAATAGTAGATTACATACCAAGGCTCAAAACGAAGCCATTGTGACAAGAGTAAAGTTAGCAACGAGCCCGAGCTTCTCTGCCGAGTTGTCAATTTGCACGAGGCCAATTCCAGCATTTTAATTTGTATTCAGGTGTATTGGCAATTGCATACGCATGAATCACGTTTCTTTAATTTGACATTTCAACGTATTACAATTTTTTGAAAGAGATCTTTTTGATTTTATGAAACCGCGCCAATTTATTAATATCAAAAAATATATTATGAAAAATGTGAAAAAATATGTTTTCGCTACTTTTCATTCTTATTTATTCAAATATTTAAATTTATCAATGTCTGTTCATTAATTGTTGTTCTCAAAGAAGTAACTATATCGAAGTGGAAATCTTAACCTATAAACTTGTACGACATTATACATTTTCAATCCTCTGTGATGTATAGATAAACAGTGCATTTAATTTTAAAAAGCCTTAAATTTATTTAAAACCTATATTTTTAATCGCAAACAACGCACCTTTGTAAATGGTATTATGTCTAACGAATGCGAAGTGAAATACAGAGTACCGCAGGGATCTGTTCTGGGTCCCAAACTTTTCATACTATATATCAATGATCTAAACCAACATCTGGGTCAACACTGTGACATTTGGATGTTTGCTGATGACACAATATTGTATGTCTATGATGGGAGTATGGAAAGTATGGAACGTAGACTAAATACTGCAATGTCTCTATTAAACACCTGGATGAGCAGTAACAGCATGTTTCTTAATGCCAAAAAGACATTTTATATGATTCTTAAAAATGACCAACTGCGAAACGATAGAAATTTAACAATTCGATATAAAGATGATTTGATAGCTCGAGCACGAGATGTTAAGTATCTCGGCGTTTATATTGACGAAAGTCTGAGGTTTAACAAGCTTGTTACGTATGTGGAAGGTATTGTTGGTGGTAAGTTGGGTTTGTTAAACAGGGTAGGCAATTTTGTCGGACCCGGTACAAGAAACCTAATTTACAAAACCATGATCGCTCCGCATGTGGAATATTGCTCTTCTGTGCTACTCTACACCAATTTAGAGGAAATAGAAAGATTGCAAAAATTACAGAATTAAATATTGACGAGCGAGTTAAACGAAATGTCTTGACTTTAATGTATAATTTATTTAAATGAAAAGCGGAGAAGTGGCTCCAGAACTATGCAGCAAAGTGCAATATGTAAGGAACTTGAGCGGGAGGGTAACTAGGCAAAGCAATCAAATTGCTTTACCGTTTAAACGAACATACAGTGCTCAAAAAACTTTGATGTATAAAGGTTTTAATATGTACAATAAACTTCCAGAAGAAGTAAAAAATGCGCCATCATTGTACAGGGTGTTCATTTTATCTGAATACATAGAAATACCTCGAAAACTACCCGTCGGATCAAAAACAGTGGGTAATGAAATTTGTTGGTCTCGACGGGGGACATCCAATGATACCAAACTCGACCCCCCACTTCCACTCCCTGGGGGTGGCGGAGAGGGGAGTTACAAAACTTAAATAGGAACCCCCATTTTTATTGCAGATTCAGGTTCCCCAGAAAAAAATACCCCAATTTGACCTACGATTAAAGCGATTTCAGCCACAGATGGCGCTGTAATCGACAAAAATCAAATTGTGTGAGAAATAGTTGAACCCCCACCCTCACTGTCAAAGGGTGGGGAAGCGATAGGCAGTGCAACGCAGTGAAAGCTCACTCTTCTGCGATAATGAGAACTGAAAACACCTTCCAAAAATTTTGAAAATGAATGTTGCAACAGTAGAAGAAAAAATTGAAATGATTTTGATTTATAGCGAATGCAGAAAAAATATTGATGATGCTATCATTCTGCATGCCCAGCGTTTTCCCGAAAATGTTCGATCACGTTCTTTTATTTACAAAGTTGTGAATGCTTTTACATTAGATGGCAGTGTACAAACCAAAAAGAGACAACGAAGAACAATTGTGTAGGTTGTTAAAGTGTTTG